>KN173730.1:428116-461648 GCA_000758425.1 Nilaparvata lugens yeast-like symbiont | reverse complement strand
TTTAGCCATTGCCGGCAAACCAGCTGGGCGATGCTTGCTTCTTGGGCCTCCGATTCCGCACCAATAGTCTCAAGACGGCGCCTCCCAGCATCCCCGGGGATGAGGCTGGGAGTCGCTACAAGAGGTCGATCTTTACGGTGGCAACGACACGACGCAGCTTGGGAGTAGACGGCAGCGTTTCGGGCGAGCGAATAGCTGAATTGGCACTCAGGCTCGCGCTGAACTTGCAAGCTCTCAGTAACGTGACGGCTTCGACGTTGAGTTGATGGCCCTGCCTACGAACCAGATGAAGTGGAGGGATGAAGCTTACGAGCGACGCGTTGACGCAAAGACCAGTATATGAGCCAAGGTCACACGATCATGATGACCGGAACTCGGGGAACGAGTCGGCTCTGCGGGCTCCCGCGGGTTGATGCTCTGGGACGCTAGCGGCCGACGAGTCGAGGCTGCGACGTACGACAGACGGCTTTGCGACAATGCACCTGGACGGACTACAGCTTTATAAATCGGATATGTAGGTAGTGCTGTGCGCACTATTACTCACGCGGACGGCGCGAAAATGCTATTTGCTAATGATGTCGATGCTGAGGATGGACGACAGCTTCAGCCTGTTATCCAGCACGAAGTCTATTCGAGAGGGCCAACCTTGCGTCACGAGAGAATACAAAGTGACGCGACAGATCGGTGGAGGGAAGGCACATTGTTACCGTGGCAACGGAACAGTGGCTTCCTAGTAGTTGGGCTAAGTCTGCAGCGTGGGAACTGAGAGCTTGGCCGACGACGCTTCGCACGAGGGCTAAGCAATTGTTGGGTTGACGTGGAGACGGCACGTCAACCTGGGCGTCCGAGAGCTATTGGGACGTGTGACCGTCGACAGCAGGTGTATCGATTGAGGACGAAGGAGGGGAAAAGGGGTGCATGATGGTGACAGACCAGCGGCGAGGCAGCCGTGGAGGGAAGCCGACTGGCAGTGCTGCCGGATGATGCGCGAGACTGGTCAGGGGGAAAGGCGGGAAGGGGAGGGGAAGGAGATATTTCTCGGCCGTGATGCGTTTATCTTGATATGGCGAGGGAGTGGGCGAGCGGAAGTAGAGTTGCGAAAAATACCGGTGGAAAAGAGAAGACAGGGGACGCTTATCCGCCTGCAGCCACCGAGTTTCGGGCCTCTGCCGGGACGGAGGGCCTTTCGCGGTCGAGTGACCGGCCGCGGGCAAGAAAAAGAGGATGGATCAAAAGGAAGCGACCAAAGGGCTCGGTGTAGGCGACGGCGACAACGAGGTTCCATAACATGTCGTTAATTGCCGCCGACCAGCCAAGCGGCCGAGGCCTGCAGGGCGAGGTGAGCATCAAGGGGGGGCGCCCTGCAGCTAGACGAGCGGTATCAGCGGCATCAGCGTTGGGCTGCGAAGAGAGGCGAGAAGAGAGGAAGTGGGAGGGGGGCGGGAGGAAGGCCCCCCGAGGAAGGCATCCCCCTCCCCTGTAGCATTGACCGACGACGCCTTTTATTTTTGTCGCCTTTCTGTTCTGTTGGGCCGCCTCATCGCTGCCGCTGTCTTGGCGGTGCCGGAACTTCGCCCGGGGGGGAGGCAAAGCCAGCGGAAGGCCCTGGAGCTTCAGTGCGCCACCGCTAAGCCGTGACGCTGCTGCTGCGTCCAGGTTGCTGATACGGCTGATGCGTTCGTTTGTGCGTCCACTCGTCCATCCTCTCCGCCATCCCTCACCATCCTCCCTCTCCACCGACCCCTCCACAGCTCGCCCGCAAGCGACCCAGCAGGCCGACGAAGCGCGCTGCAGAGCCAGCCAGCCAGCCGAGCCGGGGCTCAACCCGCCCTGCGCGCAGGGCTTCGGGGTCAATCCGTCTCGGCCTCGTCCTATTCCTTGGCATCTTCGCCGCTGCGACGACGCTGCAGACCCGCTTGGCTGCCGCCTTCGAACCAACTACCCCCCCGCCCATCTCTACTTTCTTCGTTGCATCGTTTGGAGCCTGGGTTTGCCTATCCCGTGCTCTTGCGGCCGACTCACCCTCCACCTGCTCGACTGTGCTCGTGAGTGGTTGACCTTTCCTCGCGGACCGTCTCGTGCACCGCTGCTGGCTCTCGCTGTCATTCGCTTCTCCCAGCCATGGACTGCCCCGGTTGCTGATCGCTCAAAGTGTAGGAGTGGTCCGCCTTTCGAGCTTGCGAGCTGTCTCATGGAGTTTCCGTCGACGTCAACACTGGTCTTACTCGTCCTAGTTTGTGCTCAAGGCGCGGCCATCGCTCGCCGTCCGTCCTCTGATATCTTGCCGCCTCGTGACGAGCCACCGACATGAACGGGCCACCACTTCCTCCGCCGCCGCCGCACGGCGAGAGCCCTAGATCATCAGGCTTGCCCCGTGGCAAATGACATCTTCATCATTCCGGAGCACTCGGCTGGCTCGGGCTTCCTCTATCTGCCGTCCTTGAAGCCTAGCCCCAAATAGCTTCGCCGCGGGTTTTGCCTCGGCTCTCATCCTCGTTGTTCTCTTCCAGAGCATGGCACCGGCCTTCAAGGCCTGGTGGGAGAGCTTCCAAGGCCTCGGCAACATGGGCATGACTCTGCTCATCATCGGCGTCGCCTTCGGCGCCTGGGCCTTGGGACGCACACTCAGAAGGACAGTCCGTCGTCGGGCGGCCATAGACCTGGCCCACACTCTGCCGAACCGGGTCATGGAGGACCTGGCTTCCGACCATCCCATTCCTCTTCCCCTCCGCCACACTCGTCGCCGCCGCCGCCACCTCCGCCACCACATGCAAATACCACCCCTCCGCCGCCGCCGCCGCCTGCGTCCGAGGACAGCACCGGCCGTCGAGAAGCTGCTCCCTCGCCCCCACCGCCGCGACAAGACAAATCCAAAGCCTCTTCGTCACAGCCGTTGTCTTCGCGGTCAGGGGCGACCAAGACAGGCTCACCTAAAGGAACGTGGGAAAAGGCTCGCGAAGAGACGCGGAAAAGAGCGAAAGGCCAAGGAGGCGGAACAGAAGCGGCGCGAGGAAGCGGCACGGCGCCTGGCTGAGCTGCGGGTCAAAGAAGCCAGAGAGCATTTGGAGCGGGAAAAGGAGGCCCGTGAGAAAGAGGCTCGTGACAAGAATGACAAGAAAAGGAACTGGCTGAGGAGCAGAGAAAGCAAGCCCTCGAGAGACTCCGAGAAAAACGGGAGGAGGCCAGAGAGCGTGAGGAGCGAAAGGAGGCGGCGGCGGCGATGCCTCCTGACAAGCCGAAGCCTTCGACCGGCGAAGCGACGCCACGCGCCGGGACCTCGTACGCCTATTCAAGCGTGGGAGAAGACCAACATGTGGCCCAACGGCCGGCCGACGGTGCCATCGCAAGCCGGTAGCTCCCGGTCCAGCACACATCCGAGCCCGGAAAACCGACCACCGGCGCCCACGGCGAAAACGTTCATCAGTACCGAAGCGTAGTCATACCGGCCGTATGATCAGCCCGGCCAGCATTCTCGACGCCGACTTTCCGTGTCCTCGATTGGGGGGTCCGAGTCGTCTTGGGCGCCCTCACACACGACCGCACGGACGTCGCCGCCTCCATCAGTACGAGGTCCATATATGACCAAGGACCCCGACAAGATCGTCATCCAGGTCGTCTACCTTTTCATGAATCAGTTTGCCAAGACGCCGGCAAGCCAGCTGGTCTCGGGAGTTGGCTCAGTCACGGGTGGCCTCATCCTGCTCATACCACCGAAGGCCTCTTCATCGACGACGATGTTCGCGGCGTTCCTCAGCGAGAATGGGACGTCAAAGCCTGGACTCTCAAGAACTTCGAGGCGTGGTGCCCGCCGCACTGCCTCAAGTCTTCCGCCGCCATTGCGTCGAGCGCGGCAGCCGGCGCTAAGAACCCGCCGCATCTGCTGTACAAGATGGCCACGGCCCGCCGCAACGCAGACAAGGACAAGATTCTGGTTGGCGACGAGGCCGACGCGTATCTGACCGAAATGTCGCGCGCATGCAAGGAATTCTGTCATCTTGGCCTGTGCGAACGGAGGTTCAGAAACACCAATATCTAGTCTCCGTCCGGCCAGTCCGGCGACTGGAGAGACAAAGGCCTGCATGTTCTCCGGGCCACCATCCGCGATCAAGAGGGAAAACGCTATCTCTTCATCCTAGACGAAACCGAGGGCTGGAAGATAGCCGTCGGCCTGCAGCACTTGCGGCGAGGCACTCAGGTGCGACAGCTCGGCGTCGGCGGTATGACTCCAACGGAGGTCCGGGGGGCCTTGGAATTGCTTGGCTGGGACAGCGGGTGATTGTGTCGCGGCGTCCGGCGACATTTCGAGTCGAGAGGCGTTGCGACGGGAGGCATAGATGGGGTCCGCCAACGACGCCAGCCGTTGGGCGCCTGAGCCGACAAACAAGACGTCTCTCGGATGGCGCGGGTGCCAGGTGGGGCATACCGAGCTTAGCCACCATGACTCGGAGGCGGGAGAGCAAGGATATTTATGCGCAACAATCCCGAATACGACCAACACACGGGAGTGGCCGAGGTTGGAGTCCTCTTTTTGCGATTGCGCTTACATGCAGGGCTTTGGAATGCTGAACAGGAATTTTGCGTGGCCGCACTGGAGTACTGGACAGGGGCGGAGACTTGCGGGAAAATGACTACCAATCTGCTCGATGTTCAAAGGCATGACTCGAGGATAACGACCCTGTACAGCATTCCCCGTTGGCTTCGCTATTCCTCCCCCTTGCACCTCCTGACTGTTTATACCCCGTGGCCAAGGTCGCATGCGTATGTAGAGGGACCAGACAGCGGAGGAATTTTTGCCGTGTGGACCTCGAAGATGGTTTAATGTTCCGATGGAATACTTCATACATGTAATGAAGTACTCGGAGATTTTGGTTGACTCATGGCATCCCGTGGGCACTTGTTGCTCGTTTGGTATGATGTGACGAACATGATGTTTGTCGATGGTGTCATGACTCGCTGGTGTGAAGTGCTGGACAAGCAGTCATCAGGCTAATTACCTGTCGACACAAGGGCGTTGCCGAGACGCCTGGAATGTAACAGGATGGGGGCAGTGGATCCTTAATTTTATAGCTTCATATATTTTTTTACTGGACATTCCAGAAAACCAGCTGAGGTGGCCCATTAGTCTAGGGGTTATGACGTTGGATTTTGATTATTTAATCAGGAACTTCTTTCAAAGACATCAGTTCGAATCTGATATGGGCCTTATGACTACTGCCTTATGACTACTGAAGTTAACCTTTTTTTTGGCAATTGTACAAAAAAAATCGACCGTGGTAAACCTTTTTGCCATAATAGTAGTAGCCTTGGCACTTCCTGAACTGGCCGGCGAACATGATGGGAACGAACAACGAGATTGCGAGCTTGGTAGTCACGCACAAAGCCCAGGCCTAAGCCCCTTTTTATTCATCTTCGCAGTTCACAGACGCCGTCTATGCTAAATTTGCAAGACTGGAAGAAATGGACGGCCACGAGTAGCGCAGGGAGGGCCAGTCCCGAATATTTCGGCCCCCCGCGGCTCTCCTCCTCCCCGGCTGCCTGCAGCCGCTCAGCCGCCGTATGAAACGCAAGTAACTTTTGTTATGTTGATGCCGTCCGAACTCCGCAGCGCCGGGGCCTGGCGACCGCCGCTGGTAACGGCAAAGTTGGTGCGCCGGGCGCAGGATACAGCTCCGGCAGGCCGTCGACGCTATCGGCGTCGTTTTTCGACTCGCCGCCGATGGAGGAGGTGGACTTGGCCTGGCCGTGCAGGCACAACTGGGCCTCATCATTGACAGGCGGCGGGCGACTGTGGCTAAAGGACAGCTCGTACGTCTCGGTGTCGGAGGTGGCGGCCGAGTCGGCCGAGCGCTGCTGCGAGGGGCGCAGTCGCGAGAAGATCAGGACGGGTATGTAGCGCATGAAGAGAAGCTTGAGCGCGGCGAGGGAGGCGCAGACGGCACCGGCGTTGACCTCGACGAAGCTCCAAATGAACTGCTCCGACAGGTCCCAGGAATAGTCGTGCGAGGCGAGAAGGGGGGCATGATGACGGTGCGCTTGATGGCGGCTGCACATACGCTGCCGCGACACATCGCTTGTCAGCTCGGGGCACGAACGAGAATGCAAAGGCGCAAGCAGGGCGGGGACGACTCACAAGCCGCCGGTGGCAAAGAGAAGGACGAGGGATATCTTTTGGCGGGGAGGGATCTGCAGGGGTACGATGACTTTGATGGGGAGACACAAGATGCCGAGGTCGATGATGATATTGGCGATGCTGAGGACCATCATGGGGACAAGATACTCGATACACGAGCCCTTGACGGACAGGTCCCAGCCGGCAGCGATGAGCTTGCAGCGGAAGATGATGACGAAGACGTAGGTGATGGTGTAGGCGGTGACAAGGCCGATGAGGAGGAAGACGGCGCGGCGAAAGTTTTGGTCGGGCGAAACGCGCAAGTAGAAGGCGAGAATGGAAAGCTTGGAGAAGGAGATGGAGATGGCGTAGACGAACGTGGCGGCGACGGTCGTCTGCGGGGGGGATCGCCTCGTCGTTAGTCGAAGCCTGAGGGAACCGATTTGACCGGAGCGATAGGGAGAGGGGGAGAGAGGGGGAGACGGCTCGGAGACCGATGCGGCTGCATTGCGATGGAATCTCCCAGGCCGTACATACTTTGAGAAAGGCGGGACTGTAGTCCGACAGCAGATTGTCCCACATGTGCAGGCCGGCTCCCAAGGTGTATACTAGGGAGGATGATGGTGAGCGGGTAGGGCAGCTGGTTGCGGATTCGAAGCCGGTCAACTCACAGTGCCTCCCGACGAAGAGAAAGGCGATTGAAAATCCCATGGCGCAGAGAACGAGATCTGTCTGTCGAAGACGCCCGTCAGCCAGTTGTCTGCCTCTCGGCCCAGGCTCGAAGTTGTGCAGGGGCCAAGGAAAACAAGGCAGCGACAAGCGATGTGGCGGCCCGGAAGGGGGGGAACACAGTCATCCCAGCCCAAGTCGCCCGACACGACGTGGACTCTGGTGAAGATGCGCAGGCCGACGCACACACAGGCGATGACGGTCGAGGCGATTCCGGCCGGGAGCACGGCGCCGCCGCTGCTGGGCCGGTTGACCAAGGGTGCGCACCTGGCCGGGCGGCGGCTCGGCCATATACACGGGCGTCGCGGCGGCCATGGCGGGGGGGGCGAAGCTTCCACGGACCCGGGCGAGGGGGAAGAGACGACGACGATGGAGCAGAGACGAGGAAAAGACATCAGGGCGCGGCTCGGGCTGGGCCGGCTGCGACGAGGAAGAGGGGACGAGGCGCACGGAAGCCATGCGGGTGGCGGGCATATGGCATATGGCAGGGAGAGGGGGAGATCGGGCGTAGCATTGAGCGGCAAGCCTCTGGCGAGCAGGTCCTGCCACGGGAGAGCCGGTGGCGGCGGTTTAGAGATGAACAGGGGCACCAGCACCCTTCCGACGCCAGTCTCGGGTCCCCCGGGCGTGTGCGTGGGCCATGAGGTTAGAGCATGGGGAGAGGTCGTGGTCGTCGGCCGAGAGCGCTGTCAATTTCTGTCTCGTTTCAGCCCGAGGCCGAAGCGGGGGAAAGGGAGCATTGAGAACCTTTCTCCGCGCTTGAGAGACGGGGAAGGGTATGCTCGTTGAGAGAGACGGAGGGAGAGAGACGCTTTCTCTGAATGAACAAGTCTGGATCCCAGGGCTCGGCTGCAATCTCGAACCCCAAAGCCACGACGAGGCCCATGTGGGCCCCCCCCCTCGAGCATGTAACCTCACGGCACGGAACCAAGGTCGCGCGGCGCTCTGTGCTTGATTCTTCACCAAGTCCTCGCGACGGCGGCCGCTGCACCCCCCCTTGGACCGGACGCTGCTTGAAGCCAAGGTCCGGCTCGGCCACTCAGAGGGCGACGACAACATTCGCGCTGCTCAGCATTCAAATGCCGGTCCAGGCTTTGTATCGTCAGCCCATCCGTCGCCACGACGGTCTATTGTCCGGCGGAGATTGTTCGCATGGCAAAGCGACATGCTGACAGACGACGATTGTTACCGGTCCAGGTTCCACGGCTCTCGGGGCCGCGATCCTGCACATGCTCGCCCCGGAATGGGGTCGGCCTTATCAACCTTGATCGGCGCGTAGAATTTCCTGGACAAAGTCCTCGAGACGGTGGCCTTATACAGTTAAAGTTTGACCTTGACATGCAGCTGTGTGAGTGGTCCTGCGTCTGCGTTTGGGGACTTCGCCATACCTCGCCTCACCCTCCCCTTCGCCACATCTCCTCGAAAACTCAGCTCGATCTTGGTCAACGCCATAGCACGCGTGCGCCTTGTGCCATCTCCCAAGGCCCCAAAACCGCGGACGTTCAGTCGACTCAAGACGCTAAACGAAAGCAGTAAGGAGGGGAAGGCCCGTCAGCCCGGGCCGGCCCGTGATATGAGACATGTCTTGGTCACATGGCTTGCGGGGGGAAAATCGCTCCGACCAGAACAAATGAAAAAGAATCAAAAAAAGAAACAATCGCTCGGTATGGACCCCGACAGCCTAAACTCACTGATGACCCAAGACCTCGCACAAAAGCCAGGTTTGCTCAATCAGGAGATGCGCCGAGAACCGTGGACGCGAGACACGGCGACTGTGCCACGGCCTCAGCTACCTGCTCGCTGTGCGCTCATCTTTCTTCCACACACGCGACGGCACGAGGGAGGAAACGCAAGATGGCGCTGGTTTCGCAGCCTTGGTAACCGTGGCTGGTGCCAAGAAAAACGGGTATTCTTCTCATGACCTCTTCTTATGACCACGTAGCAAGATTGCTTAAGAGGGGCCGTTTTCTCTACCTACTTTTGAGAAGTGTCATCGAATCTCGTCTTCATTGACCTTGAGCATGTGAGACACATCTGGCCGATAGCTGTCATCGAGGACGCGTGAAAGCCTTATCTTCAACGACTCACTATGTCCCAAATTTCTCGTCATCTTGACTCACTTGTGCAACCCTCTGTTTCGCAATATTCTCTCGCTTCTGTGGTATGATGTAGACTCTAACTTTGACAATAATCTCTCGCCTGGATGCCAGTCTGGATCAACTGAATATGTGGCTCGTCGGCCGGAGGAAAAGCTTGGGAAACGTCTGCAGCGCCTCCCTGCTTCTTGTCGTTGCACCAACTTATCTCACCCCAGGCCGTGAAGAAAAATCTATATATTCAATACTTGCCAACTTCCTCGACATAACGCTGTTCTACGACAAAAAGACAAGGGAAAAAAACCCTCCCCTCCTCGAAAATAAAGATGAACCAATTGTGCGGCTCTATGATGACCAGCATCTACGAAGAAATTGACTATTCGGCCTTGACGAGCACTTACGAGCCTTCGGTAACGGTCCCTTCAGGCTGGGGAATGGATTATGCCTCATACATCCTCTCTCATTTGCCATACGATCTATACTCGAATATCAAAAGTGTTTACACGTATGGAAGCAATTTCAGTCTCGTTGCTCCTTCGTTCAACGAAGCTTTCAGCCCCCTCCCGGCTAGTGACCGAAATGAAATCCTGCAGTGATTCGACAAGGCTGGCGAGAATCAGACGAATATTTGCTGGCCTGATTCAGCACGCGATCATTTCCGCCAATACAGCGATGGCTACGCCGCTCTTGCTGACTACCTCGAGAGACCCCGGAGTCAATGGAAGAACAGTATGATACCGGAAAGATTTGAAGATCTCCCCTTCGTTGGACGTCTCAATTCCAAGAATGTATGCACTGAACCAAGGGATGAAAAGGATCAGATCCTGACTGAGTGGATCAAACATTATTCTATTTCACGCTCAGCCACCCTCATACCATCCTTGAGCGAGTTTAAGAGCGATGCGAACAAAGTGGCAGGCCCCTTGATGCGCGCTATATACCAGGCGGCGCGTACGAGCTATTTGATGACCAGGGCAGAACTGTGTGGTACGAATAGCAGCTTCTCCCAAAATTGCCGACTACGCAGCTTTGATGACTTCATGATGATCAACTTTCTGATTACCAGAAAATTCGCGTTTTGCCTAATTAACAAATTGGGCGTACAAGAAAAAGTTGATTATGTCTGGGTTGACGTCTTCTAAAAGCGAGTCGTGTGTGAAAGGCTTCTTCATCATGCACTGCCAAACCAAGGCGAACTTGCAGAAAACAAAAATAACTCTGTTGACATAGCTCTTTCGTCCACCAAGTCGATTCGAATCGAATGGGAAAAATTGACCGTCTGATGCGATAAGTCGGCTGTCGCACTAGCTCCTAGCGTGAAGTAGACGAGGCAGGCAGACGCCTCGCCCACCCATCCCTGCCGACGCCTCGTCGCGGTCCATCCATCATGAGGTATTTCCAATCCGCAGAACCTTCCTGTTTCCGTGACCGCGTCATGCCAATAAGAGACTTTTCCTCCATACTAGGACCTCTTCCCCTTCACTTCCTTTGCAACAGTCTCATGGAAAACCAGCGCCGACAAATCATCACGTAAAAAGCGACTGTCCATCCACGCGCCTATCCCTCCCCTGGATCGACGGGCTTTGAACTGCCTCCTTGTTTGCTTCAACACATGCTGGCTTCGTAGACAGCCTTGCAACCTCAAGTATACCATACCATGCCATCTAATCCTAAACGGCGCGCCCTGGTCCATCACTCAGCAAAGCCGAAATCGTGCATCATCAAGCATCGCCCGTCATTGTCCACTACTCCACGGCAACGGCCATCACGAAATAGGAAAGAAAACCACAAATAATAATAATAACAGCAGTTCAGCAGCCAAAACGGGGGCTCCTGTCGGTGTCACGTGCGTCATCTTTATACTTCCTCGTGCCTCACCGCTTCGTAAGCGCCTCGGGTCCGGATGCCCGTGAGCCGCATAAGCGGCGGGCTCTCGTAAATGGCCGTGTAGTCGACCTTGTCGCCCCCCAGTACGGCGGTGCCGTTGTCGCGTTGTCCGAAAACAGGCGCCGGATCGCACCAAAAATCCTTAAAGTTTGAAACGCAGCCCCGGCTATACGGGTTCTTCCTTTTCCGCCTGCTGGTGCCTGTCGCGCTCGTGCGCCCCGTTATGATCTCAATAAAGGGTTCGACCCCCAAAAGTCGGCTCCACTGCTTTAACATGCCGCCGCCACCGCCACCGCTTCGGACCTTCGAGCCGTTTCCACCTCGACTGCCGGCCTCTGATGTCACGGGCGTCACGTTCGGATCAAGGGGCGTCCCCGTAGACGTGAGGGCCGCCGGCGCCCGAGGGTACAGGTGATTGCCTGTCATGTTTTCATACGTCGTCATGGCGCGCGACACTTGGAATAATTGCGTCAAAATCAGCATGATGACCCAGATGAGCTGCACAGAGATCCACACGGCCAGAATAAGTGTGTATGCATCCGCATTGAGGAGCTTGCACAGGCTGGCGCTAAGGATGCTGCAGCTCTCTGGGGCACTAGCAGAGATCGCATTGTAGTCTGCAGTCCAGCGTCAGCCCTCTCCCGTGCCCAATCCTGCTTTGCAAAAATGGTTATTTGTCTTACAGTAGTATAACAACCCGTCGTAGGCTAGGATACCGAATGTGAGGCAGATGAGGTAAAGGAAGAAATGACGATGGTTGTTGATACCCACGCAGTTGTATACCCACGGGCAATGACTGTTGGCTGGCGTCAGCTTTTCGCCCGCTGATACGGGCCAAGACATCCACCTACTGGTCGTGTTTTGCAACGCAGCGCTGACATCTCCGACAATGCTTGCTCCGGAGAGGTGTTCTGATCATGCAAGTCACGCAAAAGTTTGATTCATCGTATTTCCATTCTTTGAGAAGCTCGTCGATGGCGGCTTTCTGCTCGGCGATGCCGTTCAATTTGGGTACAAATCCGGGATCATATCTCATACTCGCGATATAGAAGAAGGCCGTGAGGCAGTATAGGCCGGCGAAGATCAAGTTAAGCAAGAGGTGAGTTGACGACGACCCGTCCGCACCTGTACTCCGCGGCCAGCTAGTCATCGGCATGACCACAAAAAGCCAATTGAGTCCCACGAAGAAGAGCGAGCCGGCGAAGATACCAGCCATCCAGGGCTGATGACCAAGTTGGGTGGGCCAAGTTAGTCGCACACGAGCTTGCGTATTTCCTTGGCCCAGTGAAAGGACTATCGGGGTAGGAGGGGCTCACCGTCCTGTGAAAATGACGCATGTCAGACGGCGCATACTCGAGAACCTCTTGTGCGCTCCATAGGCTTGCGTAGACGGCGATTCCTGCCACGGGAATGGCGAGAATAAAGGGCAAATGGGATAAAGCAAGTAAAACGACCCAGGTGAGGAGAAAGGGCCACAAGAAGAGGAACCTGTTGGAAAATGCCCTCTTATCCTCGAGATAAAAGCTTGCCCCAGGCCAAGGGGGCGTCGCTGGGTGACCGTCCTCGGCGTAGCCACATTCCCGCAGGGCGCGGTGCCAGATAGGTTGGGTGTTGAGCTCGCTGGCGGTAAGGGCCGGCGTTTTACCCGTGTCAGTTTTGGCGAAGCGGTCGGCACCGTACTCGATGAGTTTGAGGACGCAGCCCGGATTGCCCTTGACGAGGGCCCAGTGCAGAGCAGTAAAACCGTGTTCATCGGTCGCGTGAACGCTGGCACCCCACCGCAGGAAGATGTCCACGCACTGGGGGAAGCCTTTGTAGGCAGCCCACATAAGCGACGTGTGTCCATAGTCGTCGAGAACGTCGACCGAGATGCCCTGGTGCAGCAACAGGACGATGAGCAGGACGTTGCCGTTGAAGGTCGAGATGTGTAACGTGTTGTAGCCCTGAGCATCGGTGATGAGCGGGTCCGCGCCGTGCTGAAGCAGAAAGTTGACCGTGTAGTAGTGGCAGCGCTGGGCAGCCCATTGGAGAGGAGTTGCAATGGACTCGCCGCCTTTTTTGTTGATCTCGGCGCCGTGCTGGATGAGAAAGTTGCACATGGCATACTGATTGTTGATGGCCGCCCACTGCGAGTACAGAGAAGTAGCAGATCAGCATGACGAACAAGGGGGACTTCAGGCCGGGCTCACGTGTAAAGGAGTAATGCCCTCCTCGTCGGAAAACGTGGCATCATACCCGCCGGACTCGAACAGCTTCTCCATGGCGGCAATGTTGCCAACCCTAGCAAGCTGCATGATGTCGGCCTCAGGGGCGGATTCCGCAGGAGCCGATAAGCCGCCCAGCTCCATCTCGCTGTTGAGCCTTGGCGCTGCGGAGGCTGATTTGGACGGCGGTTGAATGGGGGCAATGGACGCGGAGGAGGCGTTGGAAGGGGCAGCGGAATGGCTGCTCAAGCGCGTTGGACTTGCCATGGGCGGTCAAGCCGACCGAGACTAGATTGGGCGGCAGCACGAGGGGTAGGATTAGAGGTGCGGAAGCAAAGAGAAACGCGATGAAATGGACAGTTGGCGTGATAGGAGAGACAGCTCGCTATGGCATTTGCATAGCGTGTCAATGTCGCCGAGGGCCCGTCGCGAAAAGAGGTGACCAGGCCGATGGCGGGGCGGGAGAGTAGTGCTGGGCGCGGGAAATGCTGAGTAGCCTGGACACTATCGCCGCGAGGGTTAGCTGGCGACGAGGTAGGAAAAAAGGGCTGACGAGAAGGGTTGACGACGTGTCGACAAGGGCTGACAAGAGAAGGGTCGGCGAGCGAGGCGGAGTCGGAGAGCTTGCCGGAGAGAGGGCCACACGTGGCGTGGCGGAACCGGGTAAGGTACGTACTTGGGGCCTCGATTCACTACGGTATGTACAGGCAGTTACCATGTTGTGACTGAAGACATCCTCATCGGCTTGTGTCCATCTCATCTCGAGACCGCGGTGACAAGCATCTTTGAACTGAGCGTCGATGTGAGCCTAGAAAAAAAGCCTTTCAGATCCGTGGCGCGGTGCTAACGCACGTGTTTTGCTCTCCGGCAGATATCAGGTCACAACTTGGCCCGTCCGATGCCACTGCCCGCCTGCCGGCATGCTGTGCGAGCCTGCCGCAGCCTCGCAAGTCCACGTACAGAACTCATGCCCCACTCCCATCCTCATTAGCCCAATATATTCTTCTCAAGTGCATACAGCTTTTCCGAAAAGCAAGCAAGTCAAAAATGCGTCATCATTTGGCCAAACTTCCTCATCGCCAGACAACCACAACCTGGTGTTACTATGCGCGGAGCAGCGGAAAGCCAAGAAACCAACGGCGCGGCGGCCGAGAGGATCATGGAACCCTGGGGCCGGCGATGTCTAGCCATCGGCCATCGGCTATTGGCGGGGGTCCCGCCCAAGCAACGACATCATATCCATCTCCCAGACAAGACAAAGTTGCTTTCTGCTCGTTTTGAATAGCATCGCGAAGCACGCAAAAAAAGGCTCTCTCGCAGTACCGGAAATCATCAAGCTCCACCCGACCTAGGTCAGGCTCCATCATGTGACAACAGGCAGTTACGGAGGCTTCGTTGGAACCTTACCCAGGCTGCAGACGACCTGCATTTGACACCCAACCATTAGCCTAATGTTTCAGCACCATCCAGCTGCCGGCAATCTGCAAATCCTGCCACTTGTATATCCGTGTAGACGCATATACTGTTCTGTGCTTGTGCGTCTAGTCATTGCGCGGTGTATTCAAATCGAGTACATGAAAGATCATGATGACATCCCCGGCCTTGTTCAAAAACCTAAGAGATGTGCGAGTCATGCGAGCGGCTCCGTTCGCCGTTGGTAATCCTACGGCTCCTGCTGCGAATAGAGTCTTGAAAAGAAGTATGGCTATTAGCATCAATCAAAATAGGGCCTCCTATGCGCTACTCGAAAGTCATAACGCTTCATCACATCTTGGGCACAATTGCTGTTGGCTGAGACACTGTCTATACTCTTGCGCCATGCGAAAACCGACTTGTGTCGCGAACAGACTGCATCCGACCAGTGCATTGAGAGGACTATGTCGTGAGAAGTAACTTAAAACTTCATTATTTTGATAGGAGGAATAGACGTTGCAAGCGGTTCTATCTTTCCAAAGAAAGTCTCGTTAAACGAGCTCGTCGGATAATCCAAACTTACAGTTACCTTACACGCATACATCGTCTTATTTTCCGAAATATAGATGTTAAGCATTGTTGCGTGGCGCAAACTCTCACACATAGACTATCTTCGACTCCCGATTGCGTCCTCGCCAAAGACGACAGAAGATCGAGAAGATTCGCAAACGGCCTTTGACTGGTTGCCCTGCTGGCGTATCCTCGAACGACGCAATCTTTCCATGCTAAATTGACTTTCGAAGGTGACAGAAACATATCGTCGCCGAAGAGCAAAAAGCAGACCCCATCACAATCATCGATCCCCGTTCGTCTTAACCCTCGTCGAGCGCTTTTTGCATGCTTTTTTATAATACTTAAATAGCCACTTGTTCTCCTCCCAGATAGATGGTTTGCCGCACATCATCATCATCTCTTCTTTCTGGTTTTTCATATCTTTGCTTTCTTGAACATGAAATCCCCTTCCGCTTTAGGGCTTCTTTCCGTGGCCGCCGCAATTTCCACGGCGGCCTCTAAGCCCTTGATCTCTGAATCTGCGACCACTCAGCACTCGACTCTCGAACCTGTCTCTAACCATTTGGACGCCGATGCAACCCCTAAGGGCTCGGTCTCTCAGGCGCCTGCTTCCTTGAATTCCATGCCGCAAGCTAAATTGCCATGGAGGGAACCCAGCAAGGACAGCCATCGATGCGGCGGCTACATTTCATATGTCGAAATCGTCTGTGGCACGAAACGCTTCTGCGAAGCCTACGATGTGGATTATAAAGCAACCGACCAGGTCTATGATAACAGCGAAGACTGCCTGAACGATCGCGAGCCTTCGTCAACCTTGGTGCCTCCCAAAACAGAACCCAAACGGCCTTGGTTTCCCAATCGATACGACGGCAAGTGCAACAGAAGAAGTGAAGAATGCGCGGGCACCTGGGAATATTGCCTTGACTTCGACACCCGTGAGATACTGGAATCTAGCCAAGAATTCGCCAATTCTGAGGACTGTTTTGCCGCCCATGAACCAAACCCACAAACCAAAAAATTGCCCTGGGTTGATGACCCCCTCCTGCGCGCAGACGCCAATATTGCGAGTTAATCGATTACACTAACAGGGATTGTGGAACGCAGCGATACTGCGAGATGTTTGACCGTGAATATGAGCGTCCGGACGCTCGCGGACCTTACAAGAACTCGGCCGAGTGTTTTGTTGACCATGAGCATGGGTTCAGTCCAAGCGCAACTGGAAGGAAGATTGAGTACTACGCGCCGAAAAGGATTGGTTCCCATTGCTACGACAAGTGGGCCGACCTGTTGATGTGCGGAACCAAGTCATATTGCGAGGCCTTCGACCTTGGGCTGGAAACGGACCGAAAATACCCCAACACCACAGAATGCTTCAACGCATTTGAGGCCCCCGAGCCTGAGCCCACGGCCTGAAGTTAAGCGTACTTTTTATCTTGATTAGCTCGGTCTGATCAAGACCTGCAAATGCTTTGCCAATATAAAATCATCATGTGACCCTGTCAGTCCGTTGGTCATCTCTGCGCCCACATATTGGTGTTCTGAGCTTTTGAGTAGGTGAGATGTTGGCTGCGAACCGATGGTTAGGCCCTCCCAGAGTGTGCTTGAGAGCGTGGAGAGCCTGCGGCAACGTCTATATGCCAGGAGGGAACTCAGGGAGACGGGATACGAGGGGGTGCCCATGAAAGCCCCGAGTGTTCAAGTTTGCTTTGGTCCTCGCGGACGGATTAGTGAGCGTGTTGAAAGCGGCAAGCACAGCCAGTGCTACCGGTCACCGAACGAGCATCCGGACTGAGCCACCTTACAGCTGGTTCGGTGTTGTGACGACTGAGGCGTTGGCTAGACCGCACCGGCCATAGCAACTTTTCACCCTTCCGGCCTGTATGCAGTAGTTGAAACATGCTCGGTCGGGATGCTGGGAGGATCTACCATGCGCCACAGGCACAACGAAAAGAAATTTAAAATATCGTCGATAGCTTGGACCATAAATTTCCATTTCCACAGCGCGGTCCCGCTGCTGGCCCACGGTGAACGCTTTTCATAGCAATTTCGATGTACGCAGTACTTACCAAACTTTTATTGGAACCGTTTCTGAGTTTTCCTATCCTCGAGAGAGGCTGGGGGGGCGGCGGAGAAGAGAAGCCTGCTTCAGGGCGCCCCACACCTCGACCATGACAGCACATTGGGCTGCTGTCACGCAACATCACGCGCGGGCGCGGCAGCTGGGCTGCTGCGTGGCGCCATCGACGGATCAGTCTGCCTCAGACTGTTCGGCGCCTGTTGAACAGGGGAACGCGGCTAGTGCGTGCCCCCGCGTCATTGTTGTTGTGAATTTTTAGGTGGCAGGCATAAGCCCAGCGCCCTGAGGCACGCCACCGGTAAGGCCGGGCTGGCGTTGTTGAAGGAAGCCCGAGGGCCTCCCCGGCCAGCCTCGTCCCAGCCGCAGTACCAGGCCTACACTAAGCCACGACCAGATGTTGAATCTGACGGGCCTCGCTCCCACTTTCTCCCCCGCTTCATCCCTATGCCTTCAGCTGGTCCTGCTAGTGTCTTTCCCACGCAAAAAAAAGAAAAACCCAAAGTCTGCTCCGGCCACCAACGCACCCGGATCCTTCGCGTCTGACGCGTAATACAAAGCCACCGGGACCACATCTCTGGCCCGCTTATTCATTCAACTGGCCTAACGCCTCCTCCCACGGGCACGTCGGCAAACACCCCTGTCGTCGTCGCGTATTCCGCAAAAAGCTTCCAACCCTTGGGCCCAAGGGGTGGAAGCTGTTCGCGGAGTTTGCGACGGCGACGGGGGTTGTTCCGCGATATCCCCTCGGGATAGAACGGGTCGCCTCCAGGGTAGCCGGGCATGGGTAGAGGCGGACGAGTCCGCGGGCAAGGTCTTGCAGAGGCAAGAGGTCCGGGCGCGTGGTGGCCGGAACTAAACACAGTTGCCCCCACGGTGAAATCGCTGGGCTTCACCAGCAGGCCAAAGAATAGGGGAGGAAATCTGGGCATAAGGCACACTCGATTCAACATCGTATGTGCTAACCGTAGGCTGGATACCGCGGATGGGACGAGAAAGGCGTCATAACACTGTCAGCCCGGCCCCACCGGTGGCATGCCTCAGGGCGCTGGGCTAGTACCTTCCACCTTAAAAGTTCACAAAAAGATAAAATCAAATCAAATCATTTTGACAATTTCGGTGACGTCTCTACAGCCTCATTCATGTGACTCCACCACACATACGCCTCAATCACACACCTCTCCATCATCTTGACGGCTTCAACACCATGCGACGCGGCCACGATAACTCAAGTGGGTCACACCGATCGTTTGCGCCGACAATCAGCTCGCCACGTCCTCGTCGCTCCGCAATGTAGTCGATGCCGTACAGACCCGGCGTATTTGCCTCATTCCATTGATTCTGACCGCGAGGTTTTTCAGTGCTCTTACAGCTTTCGAGGTGCTGCCGTTGCCGTCATTTAAGATATATATGACTGAGGAGATCTGGTCATAAATGTTAGTGCTTGTCACGGAGCCATGAGATGTCTGACAGTTTCAGAAAGAGGAGCCTCTCGCCTTCTTCAGAGGCCATCGACACGGCTCAGCTAAGGCACAATTTTCCTACTATGTACCGAAAGGAGTTTCTCCGTTGTCGAGAAATCGTACAAACGAATCGTCATGACGAAAACAACTCACGCTCACCCACACGACGTGCGATCGTGATCATGTACACAGCACCTACTCTTTGACATCTCCCTTCTTCGAAACCAATCAGCCGATTGTTAAGGGTTCTCCTGATCACGTGCTCGCCCTCAACTCCTTCCGCCCTTCAGAATCCTGCCGGTCTCGGGCAGTTACTGAGATCGACACTGTCGTCGGCTCCGGGAACCTGCGCGGGGCCGGTCAGCGGACTGATCTGACGGCTCACGCGGTGACGATCAGCGCCATACCTTGTGCACTTTGGCAAAGATGTCCCAGTCCGCGTTTGTGTGCGGTGCATACTCGATTTCGTTCATGGCGTCATTGATGACAGTGTCGTTGGCGCTGTAGAGACTCTGCAGAAAGGTGTACATCATGTCGATGCCTATAGCCATCAACATCACGCTCTGCCCTTGCAAAGGCCTCCCTTACCGGCGCTCACGCCCGAGCTCGTCCACACCTTGCCGTCGTTGACCCAGCGCGCTGACGGCACCCAGTGGATCTTGTCGCCTCCATGGATGGTGGCCCAGCCCAGGCCAGCTTGTTGGTCGTCGCGCGGAGGCCGTCGAGCACACCCGCCTTCTGCAGGCTGATGGCCCCAGTGCAGACGCTTAGCAGGTGAGGCGTCTGCCCGGCCCGGCTGCGCACAAAGTCCTCGACTGACGTATCGTTGGATTCTTCCAGCGCCCCCGTGCCTCTACCGCCGGGCACCAACAGCACGTTGAGCTCCGGCGCACTGGCGAACGAGTGCGTCGCCTGCATCTGCATATTCACCATATTTTCGAAACGAGTCTCGCCGTCTGGCGAATCTGGAGGCCGCGAGCCCACAAGGCCTACTTCCTTGGCGATGAGGGAGATATAGATGCGGCGGGTCCGCGAAAGCTGCCGTCGGCTGATTTCAGTGTGGGTTCCGTGCGGCCAGTGTCTCCAGAGGCATTTTGCCTGCTCACCGTGTAAAGAATCTGTAGAGGTCCATTGACGTCGAGAGGCTCAAATACTGGGAATAGTATCTGTATACACAAAGACTTGAGCCGTCGTACCACGGTGTGGACAGGGGGCCAAGGCAGCTCACGATGCTGATGGACAAAGCTGCCACCTCTTGCTCGACGGGCCCGTACTCACAATCGGCCATGCTCAACACCAGCCCAGTGAGAAGACCGATCCAAGCGAGCAGCGGTGAGCCAAAGCGAGCCATGGCGTGCTAGGTTCTGTTGCTTGCGTTGCCCTTTTCCGGGTCTGTTTAAGGCCAAGCCGTGTTGTGTCGACGTGAAGCTATCAAGTGCCCACCATCCAGAGCTGGCTGCTCCCCTTCATTTCACCGTCTTTGCACGCCGTCCCGACTCCATATATATATATATATATATATATATATAGATACATGTAATAACTATATATATTTATGTGTAGCTGTGCATTGTACGTATTTACGCGCCATGCACAGTCCTGCTGTCATGGCCAAGCCGCGCATTGCAGTCTCGGGGCCATTGGCTTGGTTGATACTTGCTCGCTTCACTCTACTTAATCCCGGTCGTGATCGGATAGAAGAGCTGCTCGAACCACACAAGGCCTGCGAGACGGGCCACGGATAAATGGACCTCGCCGCCCAGCTGCAGTCTTCTGTATCAAGTCCGGTGGGCCCGGCGGAACTGAGCACGTTATATTTGCGACATTGACCTTTCTCGCGCTGTATACGTCGGCTTCCTGCCCACTCGGCTGTGAGGTGAGCCCCAGAATCTAGCTCGGTGTTTGGGGTAGGGGTTGACCCCGCGCCAAGCGCTTGAGCTAGTTATAACTTGTATTATACTTGTAATATTCATCCAGCTTCCGAGCCATACCAGTATTTTCCTAGGGACTAGGAAGATTTGGTTGAGCCTCGCGATTTGTGTGTGGCCTTTGAGATGATGTTTTGAGTTTAGCCACCTGCCAATTGCCTTTCTTCTCGGTTCATGCTGCATCTCTTTCGTTTCAGTCGCCCTAAGCTAGCCTGGGAACCTCAGGGCGTCATGCATTTCCGTGGTTTGAAGATGGCCCTCAGCGCCTACGAGTCAAAGGGTGATGAGCGAAAGGAAAAATAACATGCTTCATTGATTAAACGGCTCGTTTTGCCCATAGTAAGGTTTCTGCCCCTGCTTTTGGCGTGAATGTTCGGGCCCCCAAAGCTCTCTGGGCCTACTCTGACGTCCAAAGTAAATGGGAAAAGGCGATGGAAGGGCAAATAGCTTGAGATAGAAAGACACAGAAGCCAGGACGCAGCAGCTCGGACCTGACTTGAAACTGGCGGTTCTCGGCAAAGCGTGGCTGCAAGTTTGCTGGAGGTCTCATCACAACCGTTAACTATGTGGCTGATATTGGTTTGCTATGTAGCTTTTGGCGACTTGTGCGTTACACGTGCACCATCTCCCGAAAGGGCCAATGACACGGGGATGCACGCTAGACAATAGCCGCGTTCCCCGGCTCAATCGGCGTTCGGTGAAACCCGGCAAGACGTAACACGGAGTTCGAAGCCCGTCATTCTGGGTCGACGCGCAGCGCAAAATAGCGGTCCAACGGTACGCACGCGCGTCTGTTCGTGCGGCTTCGGGTGTTTCCCGTGGCTGTGGGCGTGGGCTGGGGTGCCTATGATAGGCACCATCGCCGCCCTCCAACTTCGTCGGAGGAAACCACGGGAAATGAAAATAAGAGAAATGAGACGAGCATAAGACCGAACAGAAAACAAGTGAAGGGGGAAAAATGAGCGAGAAGCCAGGAGAATAGAGAAGAAAACGTGAAAGCAGCCGGTCTAAGTTTTTTAAATCTGTTTAAAGGCGTGCCGGCGCAGAGTCTCAGGCATCAAGTGCCGGCTAGGTCAGCCTGGAGGGTGACCCGTCATGAAGACTCCTAGTAGGGGGCCAATAAGATTACAGAGGATCTGGGCCAAAGGGAGTCAAGGTCCTGCGGCAGAGAAAACGAAACAAGTCAAGCAAGGCTTTTCCTCGAAGCCTCTTCGGGTGGCCTATCAACAAAGTGCGTGATGTAGAATAGAGTTGATGCCGAAAAAAGAAAACAGCGAACGCCAAGGCAGGGCGGGTCAGCACCTTGATTTTTTTTCTGTGTAACTCCGCTAACGCAGGGAGAGTCGCGAGCTATGCTTCAGGGACCTCAAGTAAGGCTCCAGAATAAATAAACATCGACTATCTTTTTTCGTCTCTTCCCGCTAGCTACTTGGCGCTACCTTGTTGGCGTGAGCAGATCATTAGGTGACTCCGTTGCAGCAGCAGCTTTTCTAGTCATCTCATTAAGCACTGCTTATATACCAGTGAAATAGTCATATGTTGACCACTGCCATCAGAGTTCATTTCACATGGAACCATCTGCGCAGCTTTTCTTTGCAAAGTTTTGGCGGCAATCTGTCCTGCTTCATCTTGCAACTGTCTCTCCTTGAAAGTGGAAGCCATGATGGATCTCGCTGTAATGCTCATTAAATCTGCGATGCGGGCATTTTATACAATGCGCGATATCTTTGTGATATACGCTCTGATATTACATGAAGCGTAATTTTTCCCGATCATCTTAACCTGTGAAGTCGTTGAACTGACCTTGACTAGACTTAGGGATGATGATCTTGCGTGCCTGATGGCTATCAACACAAAGGATCTTCACAAGATTTGTGGTGAACTACGGGAAGACCGCTTTTTGTCGGTGTGAGTTGTTCTCGTACATGGCATTGGCAAAGATCGCGTTCTTTGACCTTGCTTACCGAATGAAAGTCATACGCGACAGGAGATACGCGAGGGGAACCCTCGACCTAGCAGTCGAACTTGGTACTACATCAACTACCGCCATACAATTGATGCCATCAAATGGCGTGTTTATGCGATTGATAAGGAGATGCAAGGCAACTCCGTCCCAGCCAACGAAAAGAAAGAGTATTTATGTCCCTTTTGCAAGGCCGAGTGGACGGCGATGGAGGTTCTTGATAATATCGGCCCCAGTGTATTCTTGTGTCACCGCTGTCATCGCACTCTCACCTTTGTGGCAGACCATAATTCGGGCGGTCACGAGCAGTCGACTCGACTCAGCGATCAGTTCAAGTTCATTAGTAAACTGTTCCCTAAGATTGACTCAGTACATATCCCAGAGTGCGACTTTGACCGAGCTTTGTCTCAAGCTCGGTCGGTTGTCCGAGATGCACCCACCAGCGAGCCGCCACAATACTCGTTGACTCGGGGTTCAGTCGACCGATGGCTGTCAAGGGCCTTGCAAACACCGCGCCACAATCCATTGCAGTCAATATCTCGGCGTCAGAAGGGCCTTCCGAGACAAAAAAAATTGAAAAAGCTTGCAAGGAAAAAATTGCGCAACAGAACGCCTTACCGTCGTGGATGTCTAAGAGCACGATAACCGGAGATTCCCACTCTAGAGCCAACGATACTGACATGGTACTTGGCCAAAAAGAGGCAGTCAGGGACAAGGCGATAGAAAAACTGTGGACAGCAATACCAGTGCTCAAATCGACAACATTTTCGAAAAAGTCAAAGCGGAAAAAGCCGCGCAAAGAGTGCAGAATGGAATTAGGAATCCTGACTCTGACGACGAAGACGATGAAAATGAGTTGGAAGACGTGCCGGCGATTGGTGACGAATTGAGCCTCTCCACGTCAGGGACGGCAAGCGGGCGACAGATTGTTGGGATCACATCCCTCGCGCGGTCGGATGTTTCCAATCCTCAGGCACCTAAAAGGGTCAAGATTGAATCCAAGTCGACTGACAAGGGGTACGACAAAAAAGTTGGAAAAGATGATGACGAGAAGCTTGAGTTTGAGGATATATGATGCACACGTCACCTGTTATACCGGGGGCGATCACCCAGGCGCCGCAGAGAGACTTTCTGCCATTACTTGGCAAGGGTCTCTTGGGCACGGTGAAGTGGAAAAAATAGGCTTCAGCTATAAGCCTATTAACATTGACTGAACTCTCTCTACGTGTAGGGTCTGAACTTCAGAGGGCCCACAAAAAGCGCCGATGCCTGCATGATGTCAAGGAGTGCTTGACTCCAAATGGCGAGAATACTGCTTGACTTCGTGTCATCATAGCGGCATGGAATCATTGACGCCACCATTGACCCTTCGACAAGAGAAATTCCGACTGTACTCTCACGCTAACAACTCGCATCTTTGTGCTTACGCCTTTGCGTTTCATCCCGTTTTGGTCCATGGACGGGCATGGCAAAAATTTTCCGTTCTGGCTATAAAGGGCTCAACCGGAAATTTTGTCGGGCCATGAAAAGGTGTTCAACACAACATAAATACTTGAGAAGCGAGGAGATCGTCTGGTCAGGCGCACGACCTCTCCTATGAGGTATACCACGCCCGCGATGCTTTTTCATGTGATTGTCCACTTTCACAGTTGCAAGAGCATAAGAGATTTCCACAAAACCTGCCATATCTCAGCAAAGCCTGGCTCTGAGACACCGGTCCGTCACACCGAGCAAGTGAAAAGAGTCTGAACCAGTCCTGTGGGAAGCGCATTCAAGCTGCACACGCCAGTCAGCAGGCAGTTACTGCGGAACTTTGACGATTTGAGAGCTTCAAAACATGCCAACCCCGATGCAAGAGGGTTTTTACTTGATTCAAATTATATCAGGAGACAAGTCCAGGACATGGGCTAAATTGATTGCTCTGACTGCGAACAAGCTCAGCATATCCCTCACCTGAACTTATTTAGGGGTTCATGACGAGGAAGCCAAGTCTCACAATAAAATACGGCGATGATATACGTCTGGGTCCGTAATAGCAAGCTCTGGACGTGGTTTTGTTTAGCGTAAGTTGACGAGGAATATCCCGGCTGGACGTGGGAGGTGATTTTCTATTCGAAAGCCTTAGGTGCACCCGTCGAGTAGTGGAATGACCGTGGCTCTAATCAGGGCTCGTACAATGGGCGATTATCCAGAACAGGACTGGCGACAAAGAGTCGACATTGATAGATTTCTAGACAAGCAACAACAACAACAACAACAATTAATAGGCCACATAGCTAGAAAGCAATCCAAACAACAACCCATATGAGGAACTCAATAACACACACCCAGCCAATGCCATCTACTTCGTACCACTTGCTGTTTAGCCCTATTCCGCCCCTAGCCTATATAAGGGCTCTCCCTCAGGCTGTCACTCGCGAGGGAGGCTTGGACGCTCGCCATGGCCCCGGTGGTGCCCGCGCTCCGGGAGCTTACTCACGCCAGATCGATGGCTGGGTCGCTGAAATGGCCATTCGCGCGAAAGCAGCGCGTATCCTGGCTGATCATTCCGAAGCGGTGCGCAATGACGCAGCCGGAACCCCCCTCAAGGAGACCATGAAGGCTCTGGTTGAAAGCGTTCTCAACTCAGTCGACGCGGTGATCCGCGGGGACGCGCGCCCCCGTGGTTCACGGTCATCCGTAAGGGCGCCTGCGCCGCAAAAGAGGCCGGTAATGCTCTCAACGTAGGCCGGATACCGCGGATGGGACGAGCAAGGCGTCATGACAGTCAGCCTGGCCCCACCGGTGGCATGCCTCAGGGCGCGGGGCTAGTGCCCGCCACCTTAATAGTTCCCCCCCAAAAAAAAGGTGGTCTTGCATGTTTTTTGTCTCGACAAATACCGGGGAATGACTAGTCATCAATCTACAGGGCCTTGATCTTGGACGTCAACTTCATCCCTCTGTCCACCCTCCAAAGCTCGAAAGTTTCCGGGCTAGGCGAGGACCTCTTCGCTCTCTTCTAGTACATCCTCGACGATCTCTTCAATAGTCTGTTCCTTTTCTGCTCCAGGACCTTGCATGGCCTTTGTCTTCTCCAAAAGCCTCAAATGAGGGTCAGCCGGTAAACCAAAGGTTGCGCGTTCCTCGGCAAATTCAGCTACCACGTCCGCACGCCAACTGAGCCACTCCTCCAGCATATAACGCCGACCCTCGACTACTGCTAGATCGGCAGACGCACCACGATCCGCATCTTCCTGTTCAAAAACGCGGCTGTACTCCCGCAGGTTTTTGCGGACCTGTTTTTGCTCCTCTTTGGTCAGCAAGGTCAGTGGACGCGGTCGCCACTGGAATTGCTTAAACTTTTCCACGGGTTCCTCCCGCAAAGGCTCGCCCTTAAAGTCATAAATATGATACCCGTTTTCCATCTATCATTTATGAGATCAGTCTACGTATATTTTTTTGTACCCGGGGAAAAGTGCTTACTGTGTGCTTCCAATAGGACGCCCAGGTCGCTACGAAGCGTCCCGACGGATCCCATTCCACATCGGTCACACCGTAATGGTCAGCCGTGTTCATCAGCTGAAGGTTGGCAGTCAAATCCTTCTCTGACTCTGGTTTTTCGCCCTCGAAGTCAAGGTCAAGGAAGTCCAGGTCCGAACTCTGCTGGTTATGTATCGTCGCAATAACAACGAATCGTCCTCGAGGCGACCAGTAGATGGCATTGCTATTTTTTTTTCTCTAGCGTACGGAGATGCTTGAAATTTCCCGGTACTGGTCCCTTGTTTTTCTCGGGGCAGAAGAAGGAGACTGCCGTTTTCGGGGGTACTGCCGTGGCACCAACTGGCTCTGTGGTGGTAATGATAGCAAATCGATCACCGCGGGGTTCCCAGGCAAAATTGATGACAGTATCCTTGATGGTGTCTACCACCTCAACAGGAACACCCTTTTCCTTGACTCGGAAAATCTCAAGAGTCGTAGCCTGGGACTTCTTTGATTTGGAATGTCGGTCAACTTTGACGCAGAGGTACGCCGCTTCCGATTGCCAATGAAGTTTGGCATCGCTGACACTGAAGAGATTGAGGGTCCGAACGATCTGTTTTGATGGAATGCTCATCAGGCCCACCTTGGCAGGGTTGCTACCTATCTCAGGTGTCCAGAAGCAGAACAGCTGCTCATATCTCTTTATATTCTCTCGTTGCGGTGTTGCCGGTGCCCAGTCAAAATCCATAACTCCATCGATTTTGATGCTTGTTTTGTCGAGGAGATTCATTCGGGGAAGTTCATAAACCGAGATGGACGTCCCTTGAACTAATCGAGCAACATACTTCTCGTCGGCAGACCATTTGAACGCGGGCCACTGCATCTTGGCAGGCGGTTTCCCTTCCTCTCCTTTAGGCGCATCGAGGTTAGCAAATGATCGAAGCGGTGTCGCTGTGGCGATATCCCAAATGATATAATTCTTTCCGTCGTCCTCGATTGAAAGAGCTGCATGGCCACTATCAGGGATAGAGATCTCTCGACGAGACCAGGTGACAATGTATTTCTCGTGTGGAGAGAATGCCACGAGATTAACGTAAGGGTGTGCGAACCGGGCTTGCCTTGACCACGACTGTCCACCCCAGAGCTGGACACCTTGCTGGTGCATCGATGTAAGGTAAGTGCCAAGTGGTGACCACTGAAGAAATGTTTCAGTCCAATGCTGCCGGTCAACGACGTTCTCCGGCTGATCTCGCTCATTGTTCCAGTATACTCCAACGGTCTCTCCTCGAAACATGACGAATTGGTCACGCCCGCGCCCAGATGGATCCTTTAGCCACCATCGAAAGTGTTCTTTCTCGGTGAATTCATCGACGTGAGGTGGTTGAAACTTGTCGTTAATGCGCCCTTCTCCGCCATATCGTTCAATGTCCGTGATTTTATTGACACGCATAGTATGTTTCTTGTCCAGAGGTACCATGTCAAGCTGACGTACAGCTGCAGCTGCTTCAGAAGGTCTTGAATACTCAATAAAAGCAAACCTGGATGCCATGTGAGACGATGATGTAAAAATGCAGACTGAGGCTAAGATCGGACTGACTGAAGAGATTTTCCATCATTTCCCATGGGCATATATATAGAGTCCTCTCGAGTTTTTCCCACCGAGTTGAGCTTTCTCAATAAGAATTTGATCAGTTTTGGCTTCTGCTCCTCAGTAACTTGAGGCAGGCCATCGACGACCACAAAAGTATCATAACCTTGCTCTAGTTGCACCTCGAATTTCTCTCGTAGGTCAGATATATCGATTTCATCCTCGTTAAACTCGTCGTCGTCGAGGTCGGCCTCGCACAGATGATCGAAGGAGGGCGCCATGATGGGTGGCTTGACGTCGTTTGAAGAGATCGGAAAGTTGCAAAAACGGGTAGCAGCGATAGGCTATAGAGCCTTTGGCAGCTGATGAAATCGTAACTGAGAGTCACTTGGCGACCGGCCGACTCACAATTTTCTGCCCTAGAGCCGTGGCTGGCAGCGCGAACCTGTACCAACTTTGCAGTGCTTTCCCGCGCTTGGCTGATCACTGCAAATTTGGTCCTAGGTGAATTTCCACTGTGTGCGCGGATGATTGCTATATTATTTTATAACGTGCAAAATCACGTGTATAGTCACGTAATGTTTTTGATTTGATAATATTTTGAAAGACCGGATGTTGCATAGTTGGCGCCGGCACGACGTAAAACATGACAAAAAATGTTGCATAGTTAAGTTAACTAATTAGCAGTTAACTACGTCGTAGTGAGTACATCCGCCCTGGATCCCTCTCATGTCGGGGTTGGAATGCGGCGTTGGAGCCTATCATAGACGTCCCAGCACACTTACAACCTCTGGAAACCCCTGAAGCTGCACGGGCAGACGCACGTGTATACATACTGGCTCGACCAGTGTACTGCGTCACGGGGGCGGCCTGGATTGGCGGGCTTCAAACTTTTTGTTACCTGCTTGAAGGTCGTCTCCAAACGCCGATTGAACTGGGGGGTCACGGCTAATTAGCGCGTTCCCCGTGTTGTTGTTGTGAACGTTTAGGTGGGAGGCACAAGCCCAGCACCTGAGGCACACCACCGGTGGGGCCGGCTTGGCGGACCGGCCAGCCTCGTCTCAGTCGCAGTACCGGGCCTACACTAAACCACGACCAGATGTTGAAGCTGACGGGCCTCGCTCCCACTTTCTCCAGCTCCATCCCGATGCCTCCAGCTGGTGGCGGAAGACTGGACGAACTGGTACCAGGATATCATCGATATAGCCAACCAGCTTCGGATTTGGACATACACAGATCCACTGACGGATGTTTCTTGAGAGACCTCAACGCCCTGAGAGGCCGACACAGCCAGAGGCGGCCCGTACTCGGGGAATTGAGCCTCCTGCTTCGACTCCTTCGGGGTTGTCCCCTGTTTTGGTTCCTACAGTCGCCTGGATGGAGGAATACAGGTCTGTCCTGTTGCCCATTTACCAGGAGGAGCTCAAAGAATTCAACCGTGTCGACAAAGCTTTCAGCCAGATGAATGCATTCATAAAAATGAGCGTCGGAACACATCTTACTGCCATGATAATGCGCGCAGAAATTCCAAGAGAAAAGCTCCGAAAGTTGCGTCTTAAGGTGTGGCCAGGAGAGTGGAGAGCGAGAGTTTGCGAGGAGGAGGCTCTTCGAGGACTCTTCGAAGCAAACTTGGCGAAAACTGACGTAGCCAACTGGCTGCACAAGCTTTTTGACGCTTTCGAGGTCTGTGAAAACCTCGACAGCAGCATGTTTCCGGAAGAGAGATGTGTTGAACTGTTTCTCAAAGCGGTGGGTGAAAGATATCCGTCTTTTGCTCAACCCCTGAAACTGCAGCTATTTTCGGCAAAATCCGGTAAAGCATCCGCAATGTCATTTACGAAGCCACACAAAAATTCCGAATAGTTTGTGCTCCGGAAGAAAAAAAATCGGGGTTTCCAACTCTAGCGCCCGGCGGGACAGGTTCAGTATCTGGAAACGGAGAAGGAAAGAAAACCAAAACTGGCGACAGAAAAGAGCGAATCAAGTGCGACTTGTGCGGCTGCAAGCACCTTGCAAAAAATCGCAAAAGAGGACCAGTGGAAATACTGCTATTATGTGCTGCCAAGCACAGTTCCGGAATCCTTGAAGGACCGGTTCAAGCTCGACGATTCCCTGGTTCGAAAGGCCCTCTGAAGATGAGGAGACTAAGAAAAAATATGAAAAGCTTTTGGCCCAAGAAACTCGAGAGACATCTGGTTCGTTCACCACAATAAGTGCATCGGACTAGAGTGCCTATCCCATTTTTGCTACGGGGTTTACAGAAGCCTCAAACGACATAAAAGACCGGGTGTTGTTGTACAGCGATGCTAACGTTCATGTGTTCAATGCCGTGGAGTGGTTTACGGAAATCAACTTTGAACGAACCAGACCATGGAGGCAGGTAAAGATGGTTTCCGGAAAGAAGGAACCGCAACTGTGGACCTTATCACGGAAACGGGGTAGAAGTTGCGACTTTTCGATGTTGCGTACGTGTCACAACTCGTGGTTCGCAGTCGCACGGCGCCGACAAAACAGACAAAACCGGCATGAGCGAGACCTATCCAACGCAAGCCAGAAATGACGTCCCTCCATGATGACGCTTGTGCCGGAAAGTCGCCTTCATCAGACACGACCTGAACATGGACTTACCGTTCGACTCACGATAATGCGGTGAGTGCACGACCTGGAAATGAGGTCTTACCCGGGCGACTGTGTCGGAAGATTCAGACACGGTGTAGACATGAGTCTACCGTTGTGACACACGGCATTGCGGTGACCGCACGACCAGGAAATGAGGTCTTACCGAGGACGCCGGCGCATGGAAGGCTTGGGCTCTGTAAAAAGTCTATAGATACTGTGATGATTCCCAGCGTAGCGAAAAAAGGGACCTCTTCAAGGAAGGACACTCCTAGAAAGAATATTACCAAGATTCACACGCAGCCTCACTCTGACCCTGCTTCTTACAGTACGTCCCAGGCCTCAAGACCAATGTGGTTTCTCTAGATGCCCTTACCGGAAAAGGGTACTACTACTGGGAAAACGTGTCTGGACGACTACACAACCCCAAAAATGAGGTTACGGTGCTGCATACCAAAAGAAATAGCGACCAGCCTTGGATACAGGTATCCAAACCTGCGGAAGTGATGCCAGTCACGATGCCAGTCACAGCCCCAAAGGACACGGCCCAGACAAAATCGGTGCTTTTGACACAAGCATCTTCAAGAAAGCCCAAAGCCGTGATATCAACATCTGAGCAGTTGTGGCATGCCCGAATGGGCCACCCTGGAAAAGCGATTTCTGCATATTTAGCAGTATCCGGGGATGGTAATAGGCAAGAAGGGCGTTCTGATGACAGACTGAAATATGTTCAATCACAAAGCTGAGGAAAGAAAGGTCGCGGATTCCTAGAGACTCGGCATGGCCACAAAGGCCGTGGGCAGTAGTATCTTTTGATCTATGATATATTTAGTTATGGAGGCGGATATAACAGATCCAACTACCTAGCACTCTTCACTTGGTACTACACGAAAGAAAGAAAGGGATATGACATCCCTTTGAAGACAGACCTTCCTGCCGAATGGATAAAGTTCACGGCATGGGTTCACCGGAGATACGACCTTCAAGTTGTACTTGCTACGACAGACTACGAGAAAGCGCTGTTCACGGAGGCATTCGAACAAGACCTGGCCTTTGAGGGTGTAGAAATACACTACTCCTCTCCAGCACATCCTTACCAAAATGGATCCGCCGAGAGATTTGGAGGTGTTGTTACTCATACAGCGGCAAGGCTAATGACTCAGGCCGGATTTCCACAGGATCTTCCCCACGAAAAAGTAAAACCTCTCGGTCCGCTCCGGCCACCACGCGCCCGGGACCTTTGCGCCTGATGCGCAATACAAAGCCACCAGAACCAGATCCCTTGTTACGGGTCCACTCATCCATACGGACCAACACCCTAGTAGGCCTCCCGGACGTATATATATATTTAGATCACCACCGTCTCTTATGAGCTCTGTTCCTTCCTTTCCTTCTTCATAGAAGTTGTTAGATTAATAAATCTTTCGAGCACCTGTTCGACCTCCCGGTCACAGCTGTTCCTTGACATCCCTGACCGGTTCATCCAACTAGCCCGACGCCCCCCTCCACGGGCACGTCGGCAAACACCCCCGTCATCGTCGCGTACTCCGCGAACAGCTTCCACCCCTTCGGGCCCAGTATCTCCTCCAGCTTTTCCGGCGGTCTTCGTGGCCGCCCCGAGTCTCTCCACTTATACAATGCCTTGCGGCATTCAACCAAGTGCCCAGGGGACTTGTCTCGCCCACACGAGCAGCGCAGCTCGGCGTCGGGGTGGTTAAACCGCTTGTAGTACTCGGCGAAGTCGCCGTGCCCCGCCCGGGACGCGTACAGTCGGGCCAGAATCCTCCTGGGGAGACTCAGCTCCGGCGGTCTTTTCCGTCGCATGTCGAGCCCCAATTGCTTATATCTTGATGGACAGGCGTCTGCCCACTAGTCCTCTACAAGCTCCTGGTACTTCGACTTGCACCACCGCTTAGCGGCCGTCGTAACGTGATATATTTGGGGTTGGCGGTAGGCCGCCTAATGTGTACGGCTAGGGCAAATCCTTGGGCCCGGGCTGCGCTTATTGGCAGCCTCTTCGGCAGCCTTGAAGGTCGGAAATTGAGTAGAATAGAAATAGAGGGCTTCCATATCATCTTGTGAAGCGGCGGCAATGTGGCGCGGCGATAGCTACATAAACGGTGTCAAATGGGCTCAATTTGATAGAGGGTAGCCGAGGCAAAGTTTGCTTGAGGAATTCCCCAGGTACATGTAACTTGTCTATTGACTTGATTCTACAATATCAATCTGGCTCTACTGAGCTATCTATATACCAGTGAGGAAAGTCATTCTTGGAGTCCACAGAACTATTCTTGGAAGCAACTCGGCTCCTGGGTCCTATCTTGATATTAGCTGATGCCAAAACAATGGTTGACTGTTTTGCCAGTGGTTTAAACAGACCGACCGCTTCGGTGGCAGTAGGATGGTCCGTGAAAACAGTAGATGGCGTGGAAAACCTGAGATGATGGTAGTTATGAGATCAGGAGAGTTGAATATTGTAAATAAAAATAAAAAATGAACGACGGGTAATTTCTCTAAGATATCCTCGTCCCATCTCGTCCGAGCGATCTGAAGGCCAGATCACTTGCGGTCACACGTGCGACAGACAGCAATTGCTCCCCTGTGGGGAATGCGCGTATACAAATTTGCGGTATCGGCGCTGTCGCCCGAGCTAGCCACGTCTTGCGCCACAGTGACTAATTTTTGTGTGCTCGATAAAAGGAAGTGTGTGCTGTATAAACAGGGTCTATATTTTCCGGCGAGGGAATTTTATTTTTCCTTGCGTCGCTCCGCCAATATCATGTGATCTCATAACGCGCGGCCTCCGTCTCGCCTCAGTGATGTGCTTCCATCAGCTGCAAGTTTCAACCCTCCCCCGAAAAAATTTTCAGCTTCTCGCTGCTGTGAGATTTCGGTAGTGCCAGTATGTATGCTTTGCACCATGCTTACACTAACACGCCACAACTCCGCGAAGCCAACTGGCCCTCGACCTCAACACCACCAGTACCACTCTCCTTCCCCCGGGCACAACGAGGGACTACACACCACACGGCTTCCGCGACGGGATTCCTGGGAGGGTTCCACGTCGCCCGAACATGCTCAACTCGTGCATTCGCCACGATTGAGCGGCTTACCGCCCAACCTCGTCGCCGCCGATGCAACACCTCACCGGTCCGACTGCGCCGAAAGGTATTGCTCATGAACCCAACCTCGCCAGGTTTTCTCCCGCGGGAGTTTTCACTGGCTTTTCACGATCCTTCGTATGACGGCTTGCGGGCGTCGGACGTGCCGGACCTGGGGGAGAGGGCCAACCCAGGCTTCAGAGGGAGTGGAGGAGACTTCCGGTTGGGAACATGACGAAGAGGGAGCGGCGGAAGTCCCAAACATACGCGCACCCATGATGGTGCTGCGGACAGGGTCGGCCTGAATTGAAGGGCCCGAACCCCTTTCG
>KN173730.1:376266-425579 GCA_000758425.1 Nilaparvata lugens yeast-like symbiont | reverse complement strand
GGCGGACCCAGTCGGCGATGCCCTCGACGAGACCGGTCGGATAGGAGCCGCAGGCGTCGTGCTGGAAACAATGAACGAGCTCGTGGATCAGCACGTCGGTGATCTCGGCGGCGGCGCGGGCGGGCGGGATACGCGCGAGGTAGGTGAGCGACAGGTGGATCTCTTTATGGTCCGGATCGAGGTCCGAGGCAGTCGTATGGGCGACGCCGGGCATGTGGCGGAGGATGAGGGTGACGGAACATGGTGAGGGCGGGAGACGGGGCGCAGCGCGAGTGTCTTTTCCGCCATCGTCGCCGGCTTCGGCCCTATGGCTTGAGAGCGGAGGGTAGAGAAGCTGGGCGATGGTGGCGATGGCGTCGGCGACGCAGCGCGAGGGCTGTATGCTATTATCAAGAAAGACAGCGGTGCCCGAATGGGACAGGTCGCGGATCTCTAAACGTAGCCTAGGCCGAAGTATGCACTGCGCGCTGTCGTCGGCGGCCATTACCGAGCAGGATGACGAGCTCTCGACCGGCACCGGGTGGGGCTCGAGCGGCGGACGGAGGATCGGGGTTCTGGCCGGAATGAAAGGGGGTGGCGGGACGGGGCTCGTGCCCGGCAGACCGGGCAAGCTGGCCATGAGAAAGCCGGGCTAGGGGCAAGGCGGGAGAAGAAAAGAAAAGGAAGGCACACGTAGATGAATCACTCTACCAGCTAACGCGACCAAAGAGCAGGTCTTTCATAGTAGGTAGAGTGAGAGAGGAGCGGGAAGGCGAGTTGTCGGCGACAAGCGTCGTCAATCTTGACTATGCAAGGTCATCCCCATCCATCCAGGTACGTAAAATAATGTTATCGCACTATCTTCTGCGGCTGTATCTTTCTTTTCATCCCGGCAACCGGCAGGGCAGGGTCACTGCAGGGCTGTCGGTGGCGCCCCACCTTCCTCTGTTTACCCGTGGCAACCGCCCACCAGGCCGCTGTTTCTTTTCCTCGCACTCAAAAAACGCCTGCATGCATCTGAGGCCCACCCAAAAGCAAGCTTCACTCGTGCCTCCCATTCATTATCGTTTCCTCTGCATTTCGCTCTCCCTCGCCTCCGGCCTCTGCTTCTTCTCCATCATCTGCGCCCTCACCTAGCGATCGATCCTCTTCGTGGCTTGACCCGCATAATTATCGCCACCGTTGTCGTCAGTAGCGCCATTCACCAGGTCCAGAATCTTCATCAGGGACAGAATCTTTGGTAGCAACCGGAAGCAGCATCGTCAGCCGTCACGACCAGCCAGCCTGCCAACCAAACCCAAAGCTCACGTCACGACTCGATCTAACTCTTAACTGCCGGCCACTCAGACAACCAGCTTGGCCAAGACAGGAGCGGGCGAGACAAGCTCAAGTTCCGCGTATACCAGCCGCATAAGGGCCATCGCATCTCGCTCTCCAGATGCGATTCTCGCCGACTGGCCCGACTTGTCGCCGTTTTCCACTTCTTCGACTCTGACAGCAGCCAAATTCGTGAGAGGGCATCTGAACCCGCACACTCCACCTCGGCCGACTGTCTCGCCCTCTCTGCCTTTGCTTGTCTTACTCGCTGACTTCGACTACGCGACCAGCGGCACATCGAGGCGACGAAGCTACGAGGCGACAGCAGTCGCGCGTCGCTTATCCCGGCGCTATGGCTGACTTCAAGCTCACCGATCAGAAGGTCACCGACCTACTGACACTTTTACACGGCGACGCAAGCCTCGATGCCAAGGTCCATCGCGTCACCGCTGTCAAGTCAGGAATCAAACAGCACAACGTGCCCGAGTCCAGTGTGACCCAGCTCTTCGACGCCCTACGAACTGCTGCCACTTCGCAACATGCTGCCCTCGTCAACGCCGGCTTTACCGCCCTCAACCACCTCCTCACTCGCCTTTCGCGTCAGGAACCTCGACTGCTCGCTAAAGAGGCCCCTCGCACCCTGTCTACTGTCGTCGACAAGTTGGGTGACCAAAAAGAAAAGTTTCGCGCTCTAGCCTCCCAAGCTCTCGGCACACTCCATGCCGTTGCTCCTGCCGACGTCGAGCGCGCCATCAGAAATCAGGCCATGGTCAGCAAGAATCCAAGGGCCAAGGAGTCGGCCATGCAATGGCTTTTGCATGTACGTCCCGACCCCCTTTCTCCTCCTTCACATCTACCCCAGACGGTATCATGACACGTGGCCGCCATTACCTCTTTGTAATCATTCGTATTTGACCTGTCTCAGATGCACAGAGAGCAAGGGTTGCAATTCCGAAGCTACGTGCCCTTACTTATGGAACTGCTCGAGGACGCCGACGGCATGGTTCGTGACGCTGCTAAGGGCGCTGTCATAGAGCTCTTCAAGTTGAAACCCCTCCCCATTATCCACCTGCTCATATTCTGTCCACTGCCGGCTGACCAATCGAAACCAGGACCGCAACGAATGCTGCCAAGGCGGACCTCAAGCGGCAACTTAAAAACTTCAAGGTGCGGCCCGCTATCGAGCAAGCCATCGTCAAAGCGCTCGCTCCCACCACCGGCACTCGCCCAGACACCCCCTCCGATGCCGTACCCTCGAGTCGTCTCAATCTGGCCGCCAGCATCTCATCCGTCACGAGCGAACGGCCGGCGACGCCCTTGACCGACTCGCACGCCGACCCCATCGAGCCCTTGTATGTCAATACCAACCGCGAGCTCGAGGACACCTTTCGAGACATGGCTTTGCACTTTGACGGAAAAGAAACGGAGCAAAATTGGATGAAGCGCGAGCAGAGCATTGGCACGCTCCGTAAACTCAATGCTGGCAATGCCACCGTCGACTTCCACGACCCCTTTTTAGCCGGCCTTCGTACCATGCTCGATGGCATCATCAAAGCCATCAATTCGCTGCGCACCAGCCTGTCCAAAGAGGGCTGTGGTCTGGTCCAAGACATCGCCGTCACTTTTGGTCCTTCCATTGACCCCTTGGTCGAGCTGCTTATGCAGACGCTGGTCAAGCTTTCCGCCGGCACCAAGAAGATAAGCTCGCAGCTTGCCAACGTCACTGTTGATACTATTGTTGGTCGTGTCTCGTACAGTGTCCGACTGATGCAGCACATTTGGGGCGCATGTCAGGACAAGAACGTACAACCCAGACTGTACGCCACTGGCTGGCTCAAGACGCTGGTCAGGAAAGAGGCTCATCACAAGAGTTACGTCGAACACACCGGTGGCGTCGATCTCATGGACAAGTGCATCAAGAAGGGTCTGGGTGATGCCAATCCAGGCGTGAGGGAGAAGATGAGATCGACATACTGGACCTTTTGGGCTGTTTGGCCAGCCAGAGCCGACGTGTATGACGAGATTCTGACTCTGAACACCCGACCGAGACCCGTGGCTGACTTTCTATTCAGGATCATGGCTGGGCTCGACGCGACTGCACAAAAGCTCCTCAACAAGGATCCTAACAATCCCAACTCGCCTAACAAGGTAGATGAGCCCCCTAGACCGGGCCTCGGACTGTCTCGGAGCACCATGGCGTCGAGCAAGCCCAGTCTGCGTGAAGCCATGATAGCGCAGAAAAAGGCCAGCATGGGCTCGAGGAACCTGCCAGCACGACCCGGATCCGCCATGGCACACATCTCGCCGGTGCGCTCTACGTCCAATTCGTCAAGCTACTCCGCAGCCTCGGTTAAATCTTCCAGTTCTCGCGCGCGGCCCGAGTCAACCGTCTCCGTCAACGCCGGAGGCATGTCGGTGGCCCCCATGCGGCCCACGCGGAGGAGGCCAGACATGGCACCTCGGCCGGCAACGGCCGGTCCCTACTCGATGCGAGATCAACTTCACAATGCCGAGATGGGCAGCCCGGAGAGCGTCAATTCAAGAGGCGGTACGCCGAAGCACAGGGCTACCCCACCGAGGAAGACGACGCAGCATCCGCGCCCCCAACTTCCCCCCAACAAGAACGACTCCAGCCCCGTGTCGCCGGCGGCCCGGGCGCCGTCGAAGCTCCCTTCGTTGAGCGGAAGCCCCGCCAGCTCGAGGTTTTTGCAGAAAGTGACGTTGTCGCCCAGCCCCTCGAAGCCCGAGGAGGAGATGACGCTTGTCGTGCCCGAGGTCCCAAGTATCCCATCGACGCTGATGCTAGACCAGCTACCAAAAGTCGTGATCGGAGAGGAGATGCGATCCTCGGGCTCGGCTGCCGCACTGGAAGAAGTCGTTTCAGATGAAGCCGTGCCGGCACCAGCGCCCGAGTCTCCTCTACGGGTTCTCGAGGTTTACGTGGACCCCTTTCCGGGAGACCATTTAGCGGTGCAAAACCCGGCCATTACCGCTCCGGTATTGGAAGACCGGCCAGTCAACGAGGATGCTGGTCAGCTGCGGCCGGCAAACGGGCTAGAGGCTGCGACGGAGCCGATGAGCTCTCGAGAAAAGGCCCTTCAGAACTCACGGCTGTTGGACAGCGGCATCAATAAGATCAAGGCCAAGGCACTTGAGGTACACGACTTCCGCAAGATGCAGTCACTCATCCGCAATGGCAAGGCAGGCTGACCGACGACAAGTTCGAGCCTCTCCTAACGGGTCTATTCCAGTACCTGGAAGACCCCTTGACCTGTGTGCCGTCGGAGAAGGCGCAGGACATTCGGGCACAGATATTGGCGACTATTAAGCTGCTCCTCAAAAGAGAGCGCGAAAAATTCCAGCCCTTCGTCTCCAAGGGCCTTGAATCCCTACTCATCACGCGCAGCGGCTATGACTCGAGGGTTCATGTCGTCAGCGGTCTAGAACTTCTGGCTGACGAGCTAGCCAGCCTCGGTGACGGTTCCGAGATCATCATTGTCCTGACCGAGCGCCTACAGGGCAGCGCCGACACGTCTTCCGAGGGCTGCCGCATCCTCAGCATGGGCCTCCACGTCCTGCGAGAGCTGCTGGAGAAGCGTCCCGGGCTGGTGCCGGCGGACAAGGAGCTCGATCAGCTGACGGCGCTGGCCGGGCGCATGCTCGGATCGGCCGACTCGGGTGTCCGAATGGACGCCGTCAAGCTATGCGTCTCGCTGCACCAGCGCGTAGAGGATGACGACTTTTGGGCGGCCCTCCGTGGTATCGACGAGGATCCCAAGAACCTCATCACGTACTACATCGTCAAGCAGCAGCGTGAGCAGGCTGTTTCATCGTAAAAGGCGGTAGAACTGGGCCAGGACGAGACGCTGGGCCCAGGCAACTTAAAGTCAACAAAACTTGCAGGAGCTGGTGAGTCAAAAAGCTTGTTGAGCCGGGGAACCAGGGAGATGACGGCCGTCTATTTCTATGCAAGAGAAATCAAAAAGGAAAAAGGTGGGGGGAACGGGCGGTTTGGGCGAGGGTAGGTCGGGGCGCCCTGGGTGAGCTGTCTTTTCTTGTCGGAGTTGGGCTGGCCGAAAGGACCGGGATGAGGGCAAGGAACCAGAGGAGAGGGGGCTTGGGGGGAGAAGAGGGAGCACTGAGATTCGGAGTCTTATCACGTTAGACGTGCTATTCTTGATATACATTTATCCTTGGCCACGCTTGGGGCCATGCCTCGCTCGACTGGCCGGCCCGTTGTGAAGCCCGAGAGTAAGACGGCTCGCCCGACTGTGCCGGCGTCGCGCCAACCGAAGTTCGCTGGCAGAGCCCGTGACGAACATCTCGACAAAGGTGATGCGCACGTAGCGACAGACGATAAACTGACATATTTACTATGCACAGAGTCGCGACGCGCCGACCCGCCCCGCCACTGACGCCCCTCGGGGTCCCTGCTTTCCGTCCGATCCAATCATGTCCAAACGGGGAGAAGAGGGGGACCTCGGCCGCTGAGCGTATGCTCCCGGCAATGGCCGCATTTTTTACTCGGTAACGCAGCGTCAAACGAGACGCAAGAGGACGGAGGCGAGAATATAAGAGAAAAAGAGGGTCGCGGCGAAGTAAGGACATGTCGGCGCCGTTTTCAGATTCATTTACTCAGCGCTCTGCTTACCCCGCGGTGCGAAACGGACGGCAGGGCGCCAAAGGGCCCGGCCGAGACGCGTCGTCAGGCCTGGTAGCAGGAGAAAACGGCGGGCCTCCCGGGCTGTTCTTGAGTCCAGCTCGGGAAGGCGTCGACGAAGCCGAAAGATTTCGTCGGACCATGGCATCCGCTCAAAGAGAGAGGCAGAGGGCGTGGTGCTGAGCCGTGGGCGGCGCACACTCGTCACGGTTGCTGGTGGGGCCGGCATCATCAGGTTGCAACGCCGGGTGCTCCGCGGAACTCCCGGGTGCAAGTGCGGCGGCGCCTCATGCGTCGTCGAAGATCCTGTGGCTATTCTCGATAACGAACTGCACCGCAATGTTTTTTGCATGCATGTCTGTCATCTCACGCTCGATGCTCAAGTCGCGCATGATGGTGGGCGCGAAGACGACTGCCAGGTTCTTGGGTGACATCTGGACGCCAAGTCAGCCGTCTGGTACGAAGACGCACGTCCTTCATCGGCTCTTACCAAGTTCTCGGGTTCGCGCTGGGCGACTCGCGAAAGATGGAAGACGAGGAACTCGAGGCAGTCCCGATGGCTCTGGGGCATCGACGAAAACGTCTTGCGCAAGTAGTCGCATCGTTCCGCCCCCTCAGCGATGGCTGCCAGCCCCGCCACGTCAGTCCTCCAGGCCTCGATCGCGATGCTACGGCTCGACGAGGCTTACTCACCATTCGATTCCAGAACGCGCTCATAGACTTCAAACGTGAGCAACGGCGTGGGCAGCTTCCTAAAGTATTGTTTTAGAACGCTGGTGATGGCCGTTATGTCCAAGTCGGGATCTGATATATCAAAGGTATTGCTTTTGTCGAAACCGTCTTTGATCATATTCACCTGCGAATTGCCGCCTGTTTTCCGGTAGATGCCCTCCTGGTTCATGCCTCTAAGTTCAACCTCTTCGATGCACCGCGTCACAACCGTCGGGATCTTTCGGCGCTCGTAGTCAGCCCGATCGGCGAGCTCGGATCCAAAAAGCGTCGACGGCGGCTCGGCAACCGTCGCCATCGACACCGTGTTGGCCGAAGTCGACTTGGGCATCGTATTCCTCTTGCCGAAGAAGCCGAACCCTTGCCGGCCTGGATCCAGCTGCTGCTTGGCTTGGCTGTTCGGTCCGACGGCGCCCGGTGTGTCCACCTGTGAGACGGTCATGTTGTACGGCAGGCCAATGTTGTCGCCGACCAAGACCTGGTGTTGGATTCTCTCTCGGTCATTCTGCTGGAAAGCAACGACGGCCCTGTTGACGCCTTTGGCTACATTTTGCGCCACCGTCTTGGATCCCTTCTTCCAATTAAACTTTTTAACCTGACCCTTGCGCACCTGAACAACGGTTGGGCCAGCCTCGACGATTGGCTCTTCGTCGGGCACGAGCGTGGCGCTGGTCATCATGCTTGAGGCATCGAGGTTGACAGAGGAACCACCCGAACCCTGTTTTTGGCTGTAGATGCCCAGCCCGTTGGGTGGTTTCCCGTCGACGCCAATTTGCGACTTGAAGCGCTCCTGGATTTGATGGGTAAGATCATTATTCATGTCAGCCAGTTGTGCATTCTTTGATGATAATTGCTCAAATTCCATCAGTGCCCGATCGCGGTCTGCCATCGCCTGGTTCTTCTCTTCAACCAGCTGGTCTCGCTCCTCGTGGAGCTGCTCGATCGCCGTCGACATGACAATCTTGACTTTTTCTAGCTTCTGTACGAATTCCTTGATGGCTGAATCCTCCAGCTCTCGCGGGTCAATTGGCGTCTTCGTCTCCTTGGCTCGCTCGACGTAGCCTGCCAGAACCTCGAGCTGCCGAATCATAATCTCAGTCTGAGTGTCGAGGACAGACACCGTCTTTCGTTTCTCCATTAATTTTTTGTTCAGATTCTTCAAGTCCTTCTCCGTATTGAACTGACGCTCAAGTTCCGCGACGCGCTGCTCCGAGTTCCTAAGCTGGCGCTTCAGCATGGCGGGATCATCTGACGAGGTGAGTGAGACGGGGCTGCTGATGTCGAGGTGATTAACATGGTCTTCGGCCAGCGGTGACTTGGGCCATCTCGGTGAGGCCGTGGCCCTCGTGGTCTCGCTGATGCTGCGCGCATGGTTGAGTCGTGGCGGATTCTGACTCGATTCAACACTATTAGTTCGGCCATGCCTTACAACGTTGGAGACGCGACGTAGAATGGAGGATGATCCTTCATCCGTGCCTAGAATCCTGGCCATATCCTCGTCCAAGCTAAAGTCGCCTCCGCTACTCCACCTAGGCAGCTTTGGGGAGACTTTGGGGGACGTTGGCTCATCCTGGCCACCAATAGTTGACTCATCGCCAGCTTGGCCCTGCCCGTCTGGGGGCACTGGCGCGGCGCGAGGGTGCATATACGTGTCGCTCGTTGCATTCTTCTGATCAGGCATGGACACCCTACTCTGAGATGCCAACTTCTCGCTAGCTGCTGTCAATATAGTGATTAGCCATAAAAAAGCAAGGTAGTAGCGTGGCAAGCGGATAGGCTTTACCATTTCTCGACGAGCCTGTCAGTAGCTCCTTTCGCATGACTGACTTGGACTTTTCTTGGCGAGATATTCCCTTGGGGCCGGTGTCATGAGACGAGGTCGGTTCGTCTTCTTCCTGCCATCTAGATTCCTGGGACAGTCTCGGTGGCGGTGTGTTTTCCTTGGTTTTCCGCAGCTCGGACAGGTTAGGAGGAGAAGGACCGTTGGCGTTTTGGTTTGAGTTGCTTTCCAGCGGCGCCGACGAGTGTGAGCTGCTGCTCCGTGCCGTGAGGTCCCGTTTGGAGCTGGGGGCATCCTGTAGTTTGAAGTCGCTGCTCAGCGCCGCCGTCATTTTGGTCGAATCCTGTTCCGAGGCCTTGGAAAGCTTGCGAGGCTTTGTCTGAGAGCCATCGTAATCGGACGAGTGGCGCCCCTTGTCCTGGAAAGCAATGTGTGGAGTCGACGCGCGAGAGTCGCTACGCTTGTCAGATGAGCTGTTGGACCTCGGAACACTGCTGAAGTAGTCGTCCTTCTTTCGCTTAGCCGCGTCGCCGACATTATCTGACGCTGATCGAGGCGTGGCGTAGAGGCCGGGACTCGGATCGAGAGCGACGGGTATGAAGAAGCTCTCGGGCGAATCGGACGCACCAGCATCAGCCGACTGCAAGATTGACGAATTGCGATTTTTTCGATACGTAATGGCCGGTAAGCTGAGGCCCTCGGATTTGGAGACGGAGTCGCGCTCGGGGGAGCGAGAAGGGCGTGAACTTCCACGAGAGGAAGGCTCGTTGTGCCTGCGGGCAGGGCCGGAGCGCGGCGAGATTTCGGGAAGAATGTTGGAGTCAGAATCGACTCGCCCGTTGGAGCAGGTGCTAGGTGGAATGGCACTGGGGGGCAAAGCGGGTAGGGACTTTTCCACCATCGGCGAGAGGTCCTTTTCTCGTGATTTGGCGGCAGCGGCGGCTTTGGACTTTTTCCTCCGTCTTGCCATGAGCGTCTCGTGGCATCCCATGCAGAATATGCCCTGAGAGGTTCGGGCATATCGAAGATTCTCAATTTTGCGTTTGCAATTTTGGCAGCGGAAGCAGGTGGCACAGAAAGCCTGATCGCCGGTGAGAATGGCGAGGTCTTCGATTTTATTGCCGCATGCACTACAGCTGTAGGTCATCGCCGAGGAGCAGGAGATTAGCGTCGGAGTCGAGGAGAGTACCACACATATTGCAGCGGAAGCAGTCGAGGTGCCATCGATTACCAGCTATGGAAAGCTAGTTAGCGTCGGGGCGCGAGCCGTCTTGTCAGAGGTAGAGCCATCGACGGTTCTTGCATTCTGGAGATACGAGACTGATGTGGTCATTCAAGTGGGGCACATGAACATACCAAGCTCAAAAGCCTTTCCTTCCTCAAGAATCTGGGTGTGGGCGAGGCTTGTTAGTTAGGGGTCTTATTCTCTCTGCCACAAAGGGGCCACCAGATCCAACCTCTCCGCATCCCTTGCAGGGGAAGACGTCGTCGGCGTCCATGGAACTGTCCAGATACTCCTCAACGATGGCAGCCATGGCTGCATCAGACGGCGGCGTCGGTTGGGAAGAGTGAGACCCAGAGCTGAACTTGACTGGGGCTCGCCGTGGTCATCGACGCCCCAGAACGAATCGATGCTGCCGGCAGACAGACGGAGCTAACGAGGCTGAGTCGAGAAAAAAGACGTGGCCGCGTTCATCGGGCGATGGGTTGGGCAGCAGTCTGGCGGTCCAGACTTTCTTCAGCGCACAAGTCGAGAGGCGACCAGAGCGCTGGGGCGGCGCTGCTACCAGGGGAGGGAAATAGGGGAGAGGCCGGCCGTGCAGTAGAGACGGCTTTAAGACGAGCAAGGCAGATTGAATCCCAGGCGTGTGCTGTCCTGGCGCGTCAAGGACAAAGTAAGGCAGAATGGATGGGGAGGAGGGGAGGGAAATGAAAGAAAACCTGTGTTGATGATGCTGGGCAGGCGTCGATGGGAGGGGAGAGAGTGATTTGCTCGAGGTTGTCGGGTGAAGGCACGCCGAAGTAGCGGTACGTAGACTGGGAGGCCCGGAAGGGGGGGTTTACGACAGCGCGGACGGCGTGGAGTTCCGGGTCGCTCTCTGGCCGGGAAGGCTTCCAAAGACAGCGAAGTAGCTTCAGGTACCGCAGGCGAGGCGGGCAGCGGCAGCTGGCGGCGCCGCGTGGCGCAGTGCCGCAGCGGACAGCCCGCCAGTACACGGGATATACCTGCGCTGGCAGGCGGCGCGCTGAAAGCCGGCTCTGGGCACAGGACCCCTTGCGGTACGGGACAGGTACGGGGCTGTTGCTAGTGGATGCGCAGACACACAGGACACACTCGGATTTCAGGCTATCTGGTCTCAGAGGCGAGCGGGTATATCGCAAAGTGGTGTCTTTTACGTAAGGCCCCGTCGGTCCCTGGCCTCGGGGCTACACTGGGGCAGCGACCCCTTTTTGCTAATGAGAATGAGAAAATGTTAATGAGACGCGCTCCCCCCTTGTCTCTGGCCTCGTCTCCCTCCGGCTGGCGTCCGTCGCTCTCTGTCCTCATTCAGCCTGGTTTTAGCCTGGCTGCCCTTTGTTGCAAAGCTCGGAATCGCACGCCTCCTACCAGCCCATTTCTCGCCGCTCGGCAGTGAAGCACGCCCTGGCCTCGATGCGGCGGGAAATGAATCCGCCCTGGAAACTGAGAGCAGCGCTCGCAGGCAGATACAGTCCGGCCGGTCTGAGAGCGTCGCGGTACGCGGAGGCAGAGCCGGGGGTGCTTGCAACATCGGCAGGATTAGTTGATAAAAGTCAGCAGGCCTGGGAGACGTTAGCAGACGCCTGCTATGCCTACGGCACATATCCAGTCGCACCACGTATATATGCATACGCATACGCCCACCCCACCTACGGGCAGCTAGCTAGCTTGCTTGCCGGCTCCTCTATAGAGAGGGCTCCCCCCTCCGAAGGCAGAAAGACTCGTCTCAAGCTCCCCCCTGACAGGAACGATCAACTACTTGTCGACGGTTGCACATCTGCCTGGGTGACAGGGAAGAGGAGCAAGCCATGGTTTCGCGTCTGCGATGGCGCATCTTGTCATATGGGCAAGTGCCATATATGGACTTTACAGCCTGGCACCGCTTCTCAATACGCAATTATAACGGCTCATTTGCTATGGAATCAAGGTTCGTCATTCCTTCGAATACGAACCCGACTTGGAACTCAAGATTCGCTAGTATGAATTTACCTGTTCTTATTATAGAAGCTTGCCCCGATTCTGCCGTCACGTCACGCACTTTGCATGCGATACGCACACGCCACCCCGATATGTCACTCTGTCGCATCATCACACCGTGGCGGGTGACCGATTCCTGAGGCCAGGGGAAGCTGCGCACGTCTAATTCATTCATCGTGTTTGCCCGTCTAGCAGCTCTGCCCCTAATGAGTGTTGAAAGCCGGACACAAGCAAAGGGAAACAAAGCGGTCGCGGGCCTCTTGGTGGCCAGTCAGCCACAAAGCCGTCTCATGTGCTCCGTGCCTGTGCAACCGTCATAGCGCATGCACCGCCAAAGAAGCAAGGCGGTCTCCACGAAGGGGGCATATGCCAGCAAGCCGGCATTGAAGCCTCCAGGCCGCTCCATCGAGCCAGCTACTGTTTCATCTAGTTAGACCGGGGGTAAAATCAGGGGGGTTACTCAAGTCAATACCGAGCCCGTCGACTTCCTGTTGCAGAACTTCGAAGGCAGCCTCGCACTGCTCGTCACGATGTGTGGCAGGGCGGGAGAGGCCAAGCACGAGAGTCCGACGAGTTTTCGTCAAATTTGACAATAACTGCTGGAAGATTTACTCAATCCGTACTGTCCGCGCACCTGTGCAGCCGAGACAGCCTTGCGAATTGAAGATAAACCGACGGCTGTCAGGGCGCGCGAGCAGGGCGTCCGCCCCTTGCAAGCTCGATGATTGAGCGTGTTTGTGTCAACACAGGCCAACATGACGGCGAGTCCATGTTTCATCAAGCTAGGTTTCCAGGCGACCCGCGTGCTCTGCCTGCCGTCTCAAGTGCTTGTAGTAGACAATGACGGCATATGTTGAGCACAGGTCGCAGGATAATACTAGCTACGAAGAAGCATCTGAGGCCTGAGGATTGTCAATCGGCAGGTTCCATGGCTTCCCACTGAGCCACCCTCCCAGAAGTGCCGACATGTAAAAGCATTGTAACTACGATTAATTACTTGTAGGCACGTTTAAGGTATCGCTCGCGGTGTCTGCCGCCAGGCGGGTAGCGTGGAAGTGCAACTCGGGTGTTCCGTCGACCGATAAAAAATTGCCTTGGGGGTGAAAGGCCATCGGTCGCCAGCATGATGATCCGAGGGCGGGCGCGGTTCTCTTCTGTTGGCACGAAAAGGCCCTTTTCGATGGCTTCCCGAACTCTTCTTTTTCCGACCCCTGAAACGATCAGGACAGTTCAGCTTCACTCCTCGACCACGAGCCTCTTGACTTTGTCCAGCAGCAGAGCACTCTCTCGCCCTAACTTCTTCTTGCCGTCCCGATCCCTCGTCTTGGCCATGGCTCGTTTGAAGCGTGCCCTTTCAGCCAACTTCTGCTCTATCTCCTCTCTCCGCCGCCGCTGCGCTTCGGCCCTTTCTCGGGCCTGGCTGCGCTTTTCTTCCGCTATCCTGAGCTGTTTATTGTAGTAGCCGGGACGTCTCGTCCTCCGCCGCCGGCCGTCGCGGGCCGTGTTTTCGCCTTGAACAGCCGCTCCGGCTTGCGCCTTATCCTCGTCTTTGAGCATGAGCTCTCTTGTTGGGTGCATGGCTTGCTCTGCCTCTGCGTACTTGTCGTCGTCACCATCGTCATCAGTTCCCCGGCCCGGGTTGGTGCCTTCGTCCGCTGCGCCTCTGTCACTCCCAGGGCCGGGCTGCTGCTCACGAGCCTTGATTTTGGCGTAGGCCTTCTTAACCTTGGCCTTGTGGATCAGTTCCTTTTTTATTTTCGCCACTGTTGGCCGGTCAGGTGAGCTGAAGTGTGCGGAGCGCGATCAGGGAGGGTGGCCATGGCGCAGACAAACCTTTTCGCCGCCACGGGCCATCCGGGAGGTTTTCAGGGCCGACACGGAAGCCGCAGGAGGGTTTCTTGACTGCCGGATGGCCGGAGCCAGACCCGCGAGCCTCCTCTGGTCTTGGCTTCGTGGCCATGGAGCCGTCGCAGTCCAAGTCACGCCGGCAGACGGGGCTGGGAGAGCGAGTCTGGGCGAGAGGGACTAGGTGAAGAATTGCAAAGGCAGCTGGAGTGACGCTAACGAGGTACACGATATTGTGGGGTCCCGGAGGCTCCGACCCGATGTCGATACATATTTATCGACCGCATGACTGCGATTAGTTGACTTTGGGCCGTTTCAACGGCCTCGCTTACGGCGGCTCCAGCGGCTGCCGTGGACGCGCCCCAACGGCGCTGATGTTCCCACGACACGATGCTAAGCCTGACCGCCACGGAGTGGACTTGGTTCCTACGGATCTCGTCCGTCTACCCTCTCGCTGCCACTTCATCTGCCCTCGTACAATCCTTGGTGCATCATCATCGTCGCCGGCCGTTTCTCCCGCTTCCGGCAAGCGGAACGCCGCCATTGCTGCTCCTCCCACCGCTGCGCCCAGGGCTGCCGTGCCGCCCAATGTGGGACGTCATCGCCCCTGCCAACGACGCCGCCGACGGGCTCCAACAGCGAGCTGCTTGCTCGTCGCCTTCGCCCTCATTCGCATGCCCATCTTCCAAGCCGATCTCGTCGCCGGCCGGGCCGTGGCCGCGGTGCCCATAGATATCGAGCACGGCAGCCATGTGGCGCCCGCCTGGCGTCGCCGCTCCCCCGAGTGTCTGCCACCAGACTTGTGCGCTGACGGCCTGGAGCAGACCGACCAGGCCGCCACCTCGGACCGCCGCGAGCTCATTGAGAGGTTGAAGCGCCGCCAGAGTCCGGCGTGGATCGCAACCGGCCTCTTTTCTTCGTGGTTCTTCGGCCTCTCCTGTATCTTGTATCCCTTCGGCCGCGTTTATTGGCCAGCATGAAGATACCGACAGCGTGGCCGCCACCTCTCGCACGCCCGGTCAGCCGCCGAACCTCCTGCCGCCACCTCTCATCTCCGCACAGAGGCTCGGTTTGGCCTCAATTCATGTCGATGAGCGCATGCGTGACGGGCTCGGAACGGAGCGGCCTCGTTCGGCCCTGCACACGGGCGACTTCACCCACCACGATGGTGTCGCTTACCACCATCTCGCTCGGAACCCCTGGCCTACGGCATGCCCTGCCCCAAACTTAATCTCGGCCTTAGCACGAGAGCACCCGGACTTGATGCCGGACAGCACTCCCATGTTTCCGCCTGTCACCTCTCATCGATCTTCGTCTCTCTCTTCGAGCTTCGCCTTCCAACCACCTACCAGTCCTCTGGTTCAGTCCGAGAGCAACAACGAGCTCGACTTTTCTCTGCGTCACCAGCGTTCCCGCGGCCATGGCCATGCCTCACCCCCCTGCTTTGTCTCTTTTGAACGATCGCCCTCGACAGATTCATCCTGCGCGTACACGCGTCGGCGAGACGGATCTTTGCCCTATCAGGCACACCAGCCACGCAGGTCTTTAACTTCGGCCTCCAGCTTCCTGCAGCATAGCCTGTCGTCACAGCCCCCAGCCCTGCTACGCTCTAGGCGTCCCTCCCTGAGCTCAGAGGCGTCGCCTATACAGCACGCTTCCATGGTTGGATCGTATGAGGAAAGCATCCTCCGCGGCCGCATGTCAACGACGCCCTCGAAGCCCTTCGACTTTATCGCACAGATTGGTGTCCTGGGCAGGGGACAGTGTAAATCCAGTCTCCGCTGCCCCTCCCACGTTGCCCTGCCCTTTTCTGCTGTCTACTATAGCTACAGTAGCACGCCGCATGGACGATTGCGGTCCGACGATGGGCCAAGCCCGTACGTCGGCCAGATCGATCTGGAGAACGGTATTCCCAATGCAGACGAGACGTCGCGGTCCAGGAGAAAGGCTAAGAGCCGCTACTCGGGTTTGAAGCCCTCGGCTCACGATCTGGACACCGTCGTCGGCTCCGAGCCCAACGCCGAGCACCGGGTGGCTCTGCAGTCCAAACGCCACTCGGCATTGCCCAAGGCTCCTCCAGGCGGCAGTTATAGAATTCCCGAAAAAGGCCAGGTCCAGATCGTCATCAAAAACCAGCACAAGACTGCCGTCAAGCTCTTTCTCGTACCCTACGACCTGGCCGGAATGGAACCTGGCACAAAGACCTTTGTCCGCCAGCGAAGCTACTCGACGGGCCCCATTATTGACCATGTGCCTCAGCTGAGTGAGACGGACCCCATGAGCCGCCCGATACTCAGGTATCTGGTTCATCTGCACATATGCTGCCCCTCCAAGGGGAAATTCTATCTATACAGGGCCTTGCGCGTCGTTTTTGCGAACCGAGTGTCCGAGGGTAAGGAAAAGTTGCGCTACGAGACGACCTGGCCCGAGCCCCGGTTCACGCCCTACAAGCCCGTTCGGGTCTTGCGTCCGCCCGCCGCATCCTTGAACGGCCCGATGACCTCGGTAGCGACGGAAAAGGCCTTCCGCAGGCGGAGCCTTGGCGTATCCTTTAGCGTTTCCTCGGGCAGGACCATGGACATCGTCGACGGCCTGGACGCTGCAGATCCACGCGGAGCGCCCTTTTCCAACGGCGCTGCTGGAAGCATGCTTTCCGGAAATTCCGTGCCTATGCGCCCGGTGCTCTCCCGGGACTCCGGCGATGACGACCTGGCCGTCTCGAAGGCGTTGACTGCCCGCGGCTCGACCCCTGCATCCCGCTCACTGCAGGCCAGCCGTCCGTCCTCCAGCGACAGCGGCAACGCCGCGTGCTACGAGAAGCTGGCCAAGGGCGATCTCGGCTATGGCGGCAATCTGTTCAATAGTCCTAGCAACCATGGCATCCCGGGCGACGCCACCGAGGGCTTTCTCTCCCAGCGGCTTCGCTCACTCGGCGTCAAGACGGACGGCCGCCATCCCCTGGCACCTGTCACACGGCAGGGCTGACAGAGCGAGGACTGACGCACCTGCTTTGTGAAGCATCACATCCTGCCAGCCTTGTACTTTGGGTCTCCACTCTGTTGCTTGCTGTGTGCTGTGGGCGTGGGCGCGTTTGTCTTTTATGTCTGTCGACCTTTGTCTACCTGTTGATCCTCCGCGCTAAAGCCAGGTCGTTTGAGTCTACCTGTATATATCCATTCCATCTGCCTCCCAAAAGTACACGTGCATATATCAAAGCCAGTCCTTTGTCCTTGCGCGGTGCAATCACGCACTCTTGACTCGTCAGAATCAGCGGCTGCTCATCGCCTTGGGACACATCCCTTGGCTCTCGTCTCATACATCTTTTTGCGCTCCACAAGCAATAGGATTGAGGGTGCCTGTGGCGTATTCTTCGGCTAGTCTTTCGCTTGCTCCTCTCTCATTTCCCTGCGATTGATACCGCGCACGTGAGACTGCAGAGTTCGCGCAAGACCACTAGATCCGCGATGAAACAGGCTATTTGGAATTCAACCTCAAAGTCATGATGCTCGTGACGGGGGATGGGGTAGAAGAGGTAAAGGGGGAATAGGATCGCCATCTTCAACAGGCGAATCAGGTGAAAGTAGACGAGGGACAGGATTTCTGTTCTCCTCGTATGGTAGACGAGTTTTATGAGTGCGCGGAGCAGGCAAAAGAGGAACAGGATCCCTACACTCGGTCTTTGGATGTGAAGTAGGAGCAGGTAAACGAGGGATGAGATCACTGCCCTTAGTTCGTGGTAAATAAGTGAGAGGTAGAGAAGGGGGAGGAGGCAAAAGAGGAATGGGATGGCCATCCTTCAAGTCTAAAGGTAAGTCAGTGCGAGGTAAGCAAGGGACGATATTATTATTGCCAGTATGAAGTGGAGAAAGAAGGGGCGACGAAGGGGAGAAAGAGGCAGGCGAGAGAGCTGAATACTGCCTTGACTACATGATCGAGAAGGATATTCGGAAGGTGGAGAAGGCGAAGAAGGATATTGAGGCACAGGAGTGTATAATGCAGGCAGTGGTGATGAGGGCGGAGGAGGTGAGAGAGTAGAAGGAGGATCAGGGGAGGCTGATGAGGAATGTGAAGGTTGAGGGGAGATGAAGGGAGGTGGAAGGGGTGAAGGTGATGCAAAAGGATGAGAATGAATGATAGGATCGTCGTCCTCGGTTCCTGCCAAGCAGCGTGTACCTCTCGGCCCCGGAGTAAACTCGGAGCCTAGCTCGTTTGGAGCGTTATGCTGCACCTCGGTAATCTTTTGGAGCATCGTCTCGTTGAAAATTTTGAGCTCATCTTGATTGAGCGGCTTCATCCGCCCCGCCTCAGGTGCACTGGCGACTCGGTGGAAGGAGCTGGACTGGGGCTCAGGCGACGACGCCTGCTCCAGCGCACGTCGCTGCATCAAGAGCGCATTGTTCAATGCATGTAACTCCTTGAGCGTCAGAGGCTTGATCATCTCCTTGATGGACTTGTTCAGTGTCATCCCCCGTGGCACTACCCAGGTGGCGGGAAGATGCTCGTAATCAGAAGTGGTGAATGCCTGGTGCAGAATCGGGGTTTTCTCTTCCATTGTCCTGAGTTGGTTGGCTATTTCGGGCGACCAAACTGCCAGTTTACGTCTCTCCAGCCACTCCTGCTGCAAGACTGCCATCGTACTTGGCCATGGCCAAAGCAGTCGAGGATTTTTGACTTCGTGTTTTTCTTGACTCGTCAAGGGCTTGGGGTTCCAGCCGCGCCATCCCGATATGAGCTGTGTCTCGCACCAGTTCACGGCTCGATGCCACATTCCGAGCTCGGTCAAGGCAGTGACGATATGATTCCAGTTCTTTCGATCGAGCTGGAAACCTTTAGAGAGCAACCAGTCGACGCACAGGAGCAGACCTCGACCATCTTGAGCTTCTTGGAAGGCACTCACTGCCCAAACCAGCGGGCGGCAAAGATCATACCGATATGCGGGATAGATCCTAAAGTGAGGATCCCTATGTTGCTCGAAAAACTCCGACGAGCTCTGCTTCCACATAGAAATGACCTCATCTAGCATTCCGTCGGCAAAGTAACCCTGCATCACACTGGCGGCTATCCTTGGCGGGAGGTTAGCCTTGCCTTTATGCTGAGGGAATATTTTCAAGTAAACATTCATGAGCTCTTCGACTGTGGAGAAACCTCGCAAGGACATCAAGACCGAGAGACCACGACTCATAGCCCTTGTCAGCTCCCTCAACTTGTCCGAGTCGCCACAGACGAGACCGAAATCATCTATGGTACTTTCGCAGGATTCTTCAGATGTAACCTGGTCATCCGAGTCATCCGCTTCGCCTGGCGGTAAGAGTTCGCTAAGACGAGGCACGAGTTTGCGGGCCAGAATTCGCGTGCACTCAGCCTTCGGCCAGTTCAAAAAAGATGCTTCAAGGAGCGACACATGAAAGTTAAACGTCATGGGCAGCTTTTCTCGTCTGACAAAGTTTTCCACGCTTCTGATGATGCCCAATTCTTTACTGTGTATTGCTCCGACAATGATGGCGTCAAAGTGCTCGGTTCCAACCTCAAGCAGCTTGTTCTTGTGCGCGTTTCGCAAGAATTCGTAAGCACCATGAATTCGTCTGACCATGACCATGGCTTGTAGAAGTGCTTCGTACGTCTGGGAGTCCCACTCGACATTATTTTTGTGCATAGCGTGCATTATCTCGTAACACTTGTCTATTTTGAATCGCAGGCCATACTCCCGCACGAGTTCGTTCCATGTGGCCGTGTTTGTCATTTTGCGTTCCGCAAATTCTCGGCAAATTTTCTCGGCCACAATCAATTGGTCGTTGCGCACGTGAGCCTTGACCAACGCTAGCACCATTTCTTCAGTTGTGGATAGACCTTCCTTATGAACTGTCTCCAAAAGGTTCAGAACAGTTGGCAGGTCGCCTCGCTTTGCTGCCAGATTCATGATATGGGTATACGTTACAACGTCTGGGGGCATGTTTCTTTTAAGTTCCTCAAAACACTTTAACGCGCCGGTCGGCTTTTCAGCTTTTATGTGAGCCAAAATAAGTGAGTTCCAGCTCTCGATTCCGGGTTTGAGATCGTAATGCTTCTTCATCAAGTTGGTTTGGCGCTTAACTCCCTCGATGTTTCCCGTTTGCGCATAAACGGTCAGAACGCTCTTGAAGCTACCGGGATGTTGGAGTGCCTCGGGAAACATCGTCACGTACCGCCTCCACAGTTTTTTTACCATCCGAACGTTTCCAGTTTTAGCATACAAATGCAGGAACTTTTCATATCCCCAGCGATCAAGATCGCCCCAGGCCTTAAGCCAATCCCGATAGAGGCCCGCAATGTCAGTCAACTTCGAGGGATAGAATAGTTCGAAGAGGCCACGTAACATTAGGGGAGACGGTTTGGCGTCGGGTAAGGTTCGATAGGTCTCATATATATTCGCCACAATTCCCATATTGTTTCTCGACTCAAGTCCATAGGCCCAGCGACTGATTAGGTTCAAGATGGCATGTTCATAAAGTCGAGCGTTGTTCCATATGGCAAGAATTATAATCAACTGCTTAGGCTGACAGGGCTGTTGCAGGGCAGTCTTTGCCAGCGTAAAGCGAAGCGTTTCCACGTCACTATCCCCAGTTTTGGAGACATCTCGAGTGCCTGCGATTTTGCACCTTTCTGCTTCAATATATCGTTCAAACACAAGATAGAGTCTGGCCAATTCAGGAATTATTTGAAGTGTCTGACATTGAACTTCATTGAGATTTGCGACAAAACCTATAGCAGATCGAGAAGCAGCATAATCTGTCCAAGTCTCCAGAACCGATTTCCATTGTTGCTTGTAGATTAATTCTGCGAGCACATTTTCAAGGCCGCTCCACAGGCCCATCTTCATACCAGTCCGGTATCTTTGAATGGCTCCCTCGAGGTCTCCTGAGCTAATAAGAGCATTTATAGTGGCGCCCTGAAGTTTCTCACTCCAGGAAGCTGCAGGAATCTTTCTGATGAAGAAATTGATAGTTCGTAAAGACTTGGAGCTTTTCCACTTGGACAAGTACAATATCATGGGGACGAGAAACGGCTGCTGTTCCGCTTTATCCAGCATACCAAATAGGTCTAAGGCATGTTCAATGTCAAGCTCTTGTGGATTCAACAGCAAATGGGCGAGCTCTGAATGAGTTTTAGCATGCTCAGATCTTATGAGATATTTTGCCTCGGTGTCGGTCTTTTTGGGCGGAACCAATCCTTGGGAGCCGTAGTAGTCAACAATAGGGGAAAGCCATCGTCTGGTGGTGGCGGTCCTGACGCTCCTGAAGTTTCGCGATTGCGGCGCCGCCAGGCAGTATCGACATAGGAGAAAATGCGCGTTTTTCAGGTAGAGGAATTCAAGGAAGGGTACTGAGGCTGTAAGAGTCGACTGTACAGGCCCCTTCCATGAATCGACAGCTGCAGGGTCGACCTGAGAATCGGATGTAGTCCTGACCACTGAATAAACGCGCAGCCAAGGACCGACACGAAGCATTTGAAAGCGCTTCGACCGTCGGTTAGATCTATAAATGAGGCGCTGAAGGCGGCATGTTTCCAGACTGACAGAAGTCCTCTCCAGCATCGAAATTCGAACGCGGTAAAAAATCTCAGAGATAAAGTAACATGTCAACCGTAGAGGGGCAAAGATCTCAAGGTGACGACAGCGTATAAGGGCAGAATAAAAAATCTTGAGATTTGTCGTTGAACAGTTCAAGATAAGATAACTAAGATATTATACAATATTCTTTATGTAAGCGGCTGAACTGTGACGTTGCTTGTTGGTGGATGTGGGAATATGCGCCGCGGTATAATGCTGTAACCCCAAGCGTTCATCTCGTGGTTTCAAATCCCTCGGTGCGAGGCTAACAGGGAGGCTAAATTGGCCTATTATGTGGTTGACAGGATTTCAAAATAAGCCGTGCAAGCGTTTACCACTGTCCGAAAGTTAGCGGGCGAGAGCGAAGAATAGGCACCTACTTAGAGTAGGTAGGTGGTTTATGACCGCGTTTCTATGTGCCCTGCCTGTTCTTTTCGCAGCGCAACTCCCATCATAACAGCGCAGATCCTGACTTGGTAGAACTCACACTGAAGTGAGCAGGGCGCCGAGTAAAGTTCTTTCGAGGTCAATGTTGATGACGTTGACACTTATGTTTCAAACCTTGGGGAAGGAGGGGGGCTAATTAACAGTGTCAGTCCAATCCTTGCTTCGTACGCCAGCCCACAATACTAATGCCATCTCAATCCATCCCACGAAGCATGATCTGGGCGCCGAGATCTCTCAAAAGTCTGATCAATGACGATGACGTCGAAACGAGGCTGGTCGACGAACCCTGCCATTAATGGCCCTGGGTTCGATGAAAGCAATACAGGCTTGAAGCTCGTATAGGCTTATAGTCATTGCCGATCCAACTTGCGCTCCGAGCCTTGTCCCTCGATCAAAGGTAACCTTTACAGTTCAGGGCAGCTATATAGTATGCTCGGATAGCAAGCGCCTTACACTGCAACTAGAAGCTTCGAGAAATTTTCTGTCCACCCTCGAAAACCTCGGTGCCGGGAGACAACCATTTTTACCACGGCCAGCCATGATCTCCAACAATCTATGCTACATCAGTGATGAAGACCCGATCCGCTAGCCTAAAACGCTCCTTGATTGTCGACTGAACTGTGGAATGTACTGTGTTGCAGCCATGACGTCCTTATTTAGGATGAGGACAAAAACAGTACTTAGCTCTCCTCTATTAGTTTACCAATGAATCCAATTAAACGCCGAAAGGCGGAGGGACTTGAGGGCACTATTCTAAAAAAGGACTGATACGATATGGTAGAGCACAAGCTGGATCCTGGATTCAGTGTATAAGTGGAATTCTGCAGGAAGTTGGGCCTCACCACAACGCCGGCCTGCCAGACGAGCAAGTCTAGAATTCTCGAGTCAAAAATGCCGTATCGAGGCGATAGCGCAACCCTTGGAAAGGGCTGAACAAGCTATGAACTTGATCGTGCGCCTCTTCTCACTTTTGGAGCATGCGATTTACCTTGCCACAGATTCAGAAAAGATCACTTGAAGAAGACAATTAAATCATCAGGCGGAGCATTTTTGGCAATTCAAGACGTAGATAAAGGAGAATGAAGGCCAGGGCATGAGAAAGTAGAAGGCAGTAAGAATACATCGGTGCCCTGGCTTTTTCCCCAAAGCGGCAGTTACAATCGAGAACGCAAGCCAGGTTCGTGTGAAAAGCGAGACCCATCCATCATGTGATCACTGGCAAAAATATAAGATTGTGCCATCGTTAACCTGCCTGAAACGTAGCTAGATTCGTAACAGCTGATTCAAGTCCCATCAAAGCGTTTTTGGACACTCCATGCCAGCATCACCGCAAGTACTGTCGTCGCAGCACAGTCGTCGCGGCATAGTACCCAATCCCTAGGTGGTGGCAGAAGCAGCCCATTGCGTAGTCCGGACTGCAGGTCGGGCAGACGCTGGAGGGAGTCTCGATTCACGCGACTGCGCGGTTGGAGGCTTGGTGAGTTCAAAGGGGAAGCACCGCGCGACGGACAATGCTCACGGCGGTGCTGACGATATCGCGAAGAGACAGCAGGAGTAGAAACAGGAGTGATTGTGGGGACAAAGAGCAACGAGGAAGCTTGTTGCAGCATGCCAAAGTATAATGGCGAGTCGAACGGCGACGAAGCCCTGTGCCGCGACCGTCCGCGCAAGGTGCTTGATCCATCTGTTCGCGGCGAGCCGCGGCGTGTTGTGCTACGCGAGCGCTTGCGACCGCGGCCTGGCTCGCTGTTGAGCTGGCGGCATTCCGCCGTGCCGGTAGCAGGTTGCCTGGGAGAGGTGCAGCTGGCGTCGGCCGCCATGTTGGTTCTTGAAATATGCTATATCCCGGCTCTTGTGTCTTTTGGTAGCTTAGTCCGAGTTTTTGGCGCCGTGAAGGTGGAGGGGAAGAGGAGCGGGATGTGATCGAGAAGATGGTAGGTGAGTGGACGATAATCGGAAGCGTCAAAACGCGTCGTGGAGACTTTAGACGACGGTTAACGGTTTTGTAACAGATGTGGAGTGGCTTTAGTTAAGTAGGACGAGGCCGTGTTCAACATCGATGCCGGGGAAATGGGCGGCTGGTGCAAGGGGTCTAGCTGTGGGCAAAGCACGGTGTAGAGGGGAGGAAGGCATCGAGAGATGGCTCAGGGGAGGGGGCGATAGTGAGCACGACCGCGTCTCTTGAGTGCTTCGTGTCTCGCTCGTTGGCAAGAACGAGGTATGTGAAAAACGGCACTAAAAGAGGTATGACGATTGTAGCCCGAAGTTGTTCCATTAGTCATGATTCGTCGCAGGCTGAATTACAGCAGCAGCATGTCATGAGTCTGTTATCTCTTTTTACCATGTTTCGTCTTTCGATACCACCGTTTCCATGTCTCTGCGTAGTCAAGTTGCTCATGGCTTCTCCCACTCTAGCCGGCAGCATCAGGCGACTTCCGCTCGGCCTGTTTGCTTAGGCTGCATACGCGGCGGCTTACTGACGCATCAAATGCATGGTATGAAAGGTCATGATTGAAGAGATCGGATCTAGTCATGCATGCGTAACTACTGCATATTACTGTTGCGGCAATTGCAAAAGAAATACGCACCCGCTAGGGTGCATGCAATCCAGCTGCTCGGCACCCGTACAGCGTTGGAGGCCGGAAATAGATGACGGTCTTCGTTGCTGCTCTCCCTTGGAGTCTTGTCAGAAGCAGATCTCACATAAAGGCACAAGGCCCAGCAAGTACGAAGTAGTTCATGCAAAAAGTACGTCGACCGCACATGGATACTGTTACCGCGTAGTGTCAACACATAGGCAGATATTCCCATCCCGATAATCTCGTCGCACCAACGCGCCTGTATGCTACAACTTCCGGTTCCACATTTTCTTGCAGCATGGCTATCAGTTCTCCCTGGTTAGGGCGACGTTTCGCGAGCTTCAGCCTGTCGGTCAACCCGGCAGAGCCCGTCGTCGTCCCAGTCCTCGCTGCCCACGCCTCTGCGCGCGATAAATAGGACCGCGGGATCTTGCTTCTATTTGATTTGGTATAGGCGCTTATAATGGACTCCCCAAAAAGAACGCTGAAAGTCTCTCGTGGGGGTCGGCCTCGTTTAGGTAAGCAACCATGTCTGGCTCCAGAGCTCTCAGCTTTTCAACTTCAACGTTAGTCAGCTTGTCCAGGATAACCCTCTGCTCAGTCACCGACGTGCTACTATTCCAGTCGACGCCAAATGCGATGTCCGGCAATTAAATGTCCGACTAAGCCAGCGCTGCCCATACTCTCGCTGATGGATCGCATGGCGTTCCGGACACGCGTGGGCCCATCTGGATATGAGCGAGAAAGTCGTGCGAAACCAGCCTTGAGCCGGAGACGGCCATGCCACCCATGATGTCAGAATCACCTCCGAGCACCGCGTCAATTGCTCCGGACACGCTGGGGAGCGCCGTCACATTGTACACCGTCATATTCTCGGCGGACCGGCGCATGTCCTCCACCAGCGGATCCATGATCCTGCGCACCTTATTTCCACGTGTCTCGTTCATGAGCATGAAAATTCCAGATAATAGTATGACCTCGGTGCCATTCTGAGCCAGCGGTTTGGGGAGGACATAGTAGTAGCCGCTGCCGCCGGCCTCTGAAACAGTTGGGAGGTGAGTGTGGAAGTCCCTTACCATGTCCCACAAGGGCCGACAGCTTGCCCTTTGGGAGCGAACTGGCGAACTCGACAAAGACGACTGGGACACTAGGGAATTTCCGAATAGTCACGTCTACCACGACGACAAAAGTGCCGCCGCCGCCCCCGCGCAGTGCCCAGAATAGGTCCTGGTTCTGATAGTTGTTGGCCGTTACCAAGTCACCCTGTGCAGCAAGAGTCTTCGTCAGTCTGGCTTGATGGAGCGTGCAGCATGCTCAAAGACGTGGTTAGCGGCGTGGTAGGAGGCGCCTTGAACCATACCTTGGTGCTCACGATCGTAAACTCGAGCGCATTGTCTGAGCTCATTCCTTTCCAGTTTCCCAGCGGACTGTGGCCCCCGCCTTGGATGTAGCCACCGGATACACCCACTGTGTGTGCAAGGCCAGCAACGATGGTCAAGTTGCGCGAGGCAGCAGCTGAGTAGAGCTCCTTCAAACTGACCCCAGAGCCGATTGTCACTGCAGCGCCTTGGTGGTGCTGGCCCGGAGGTGAGCCGATAGGACGGAAGCGATGTGTGAAGTGAAGGCTCTTTAGCTTGTTGGTCGAGATCTGCAGTGACTCGGGCGCACTCGAGCGACCTAGGAAACAGTGCCCCGAATTCTTAATGGCGAGACGGAGGTTGTGCTCAGCAGCGAAGCGTACCGCGACTTGGATATGCTGCGCTTTCTCAACTTGGACAGAGTAGAGAGAGATGCGGCCTTGACCACAGCGCCTAGTCCGCGAGCTTCTGAAAAAGCAGCTCTCGTTTCTCTCCGGCCAGGCCTCCCAGTTGGACCACTGCAAAGCACCGGGCTGAGAGGCGCGCCACAGAGAGCTGTTCGCCTTGGCCACCGACGCTCTGCAGGCCGCGACATCATAGCCGGGAGAATGACATACGTGAGCGATAGGCCGAACGGTGACGAGAGAACCGTCGGTGGATGAGTTGAGGCTTTGCCAATTCGTGAGCGAGGGCCAACATGGCTCGTGGGGGCGGCAACGGCAATGCTGGATGTGCGATGGCACAGCGAGAGAAAGAGGCCGAGGAGGCGGTGAGAGCAAGGATGAGGAAGAAGAAGACAGGAGAGCTGGTGATGCTGCGTGAAGTCGCCATTGCACTTATCTAGCTCCCACGATACTTTTTGCTGCTGTTGTACGCTTTGACGAGCATCTCGAGTGAGTTGGCCCGTCCTTTGACCTTTCATATATCTTTCTTCGCCGGTCGTCCTCCATCGCGTCTCCAATTCCAACCCCTGCCGCTTCCTGTCTGGCTTTGGTTGATAGAAGTGCTGACGCACCATCATTGGTCACTCCGCCAGGCTCCGAGGAATGCGAGATATACGAAGCCTGGGCTGCAGTGTTCTTACTCGAAGCGGATATGATCGACGCTTGCCTGCGCCTGCTCAGCTATCATCCAGGCGCGTTAGTGCCATGGCCAATGAGGCCCCGGGCAGGATCTCTTTGAGCGTACGTACAAGTTACTCGCCGATTTTGGTGTGAGATCACAGCAGGCCAAGCATCTTCGTCGCTTAATCAACTCAAAAAATACGGCATAGCAGTCGCATCGAGTTTTGCGCGTAAAATAATTGCTATTTCCGAAATTTGCCTCACAGCATCCTCGATTGCTTTTAAATAGTCAAATTCTTCAAGTAATGGGTAGCTACGAATTGTGGAAAACTTCACATAATGCTAACGAGCATAAAAAAGGCACGTCCTGCTTACTTGAGGCTACCTTCACCAAGTAGTAGAGATGGAAAGACCATGCTTTCGACTCTTGAGAGACACATTATATGATGAACTCGCCTGTCTTTTGATTCGAAAGATTATGCAAATCATCACTATATTTCTAGAGCATCTTTGTTACCTCCGACGATTCGATGTGCAGGTGAGGAGACGATGTACGGGAAGTAGGGTGCGGCTATAGAACAAGCCGGGGGAAGAAGAGAGCCTACCAATGTATTAACAGAGACAATCAATGTGTATGACCCCCTATTTTCTAGGTCCAAAAGCTGGAGGTTTCTTGAATCTGGAAATGAGTATGACGAGAACTTGGATGCGTTTTTGCCGACACCCAGTGTGTATTATGCCGGCCTCGTCTTCAGTCCAGATTTCTGATCTACCAATTCCTCGGCTGGGGATGAGTTTAAAGGTTTGCACCAATAAGTATCAACATTCTGTGTTCACAGGGCTTCAAAAGATTTTTGGGCTCGATCGGCTGGTTCAAAATGTGTCTTCCCAACCATGGGACGACACTTGCACCAATTTTCAAGCCAGCTTGACGAAAATGGGCGAATATTGGGGTTTCCACGCCTGCTTACAGTGTTTGCCACAGTTTTGAGTGGTCGTGTGGCGGGTACGCCGGAACGCTCTAACCCCTGCACGTATGCAACTAAGACATCGTCTTGGTCCTCGTTGAGTGTCGAGAGGTGCCCTGGAGTTCTGGCGGAAGAATTTTCCCGCAAATCAATAGCTCTGTACAGAAGAGATGTTCATATGAAGCACAAAGTACAACTGCGCGGATTTCACATTGCGATTTGCCGGTATTGTCTCTATTAGTCATGCAGTTTTGTGCGGCAATCCCGACGCAGGAGAACCTCCAAGCCACCATCGCACATGCCTTTAAGACAGTCCCGTTGGCCAGCTTAAATTGCTGCGGCTACTTCAGCCTCTCCTTAGCCTCTTCGCTGTCTCACATCTATTGTCCTCACTTGACTACCGCATTCAAATTATCTTTGGACAGATATGGCCGCATTACCTTAACTAATCTTTGCTCAAAACACCCTTTCTGGACTCAACGGGGCGACCTGCTCGTCGACGTCCGCTCCGTCTGCGGCGCTTGTCAGCGTCGCCATCGCTACCACGACCCTCTCGGCTATCCTTCACGCTCATTTCTCAGTTGCCTTCCTTCACAACTATTGTCTGCTTGTAATCTCATACTTCTGTTTTTTCTTTCTGTTTCCTTCGCTGGCATCGCTCTCCACTGGGCTACCAACGGGCGCTCCTACCTCGCATCCGAGCGCTGGTTCCTCGCTTCACCTACCGATTGTCTACTTCGGACATGAGGAATGGCTGGTCTGCTACTATAAACCCTGGAACAACTATAGATCGTGGCCATGCCCCGCGAACGGCCGCCCACCACGGGCTATGAGCGCCTTGCTCAGGCTGACCAGATCAGCGACGACTCTGAGGATGATGGCCTGGCCGAGTCTTTTGCCTCGCTTCAGCCAGCCACAGCCCCTTTATATGCGCCAATATCCCAGCCACGCTACAGGTCCGGCCTTTCGAGCCCTCGTATCCATCCAACACGGCCCAAGCTCCGCCACCGCGTCGGGAGTAATGCTGGCGGCGATCTCAAGGCTATCAACGCCCGACTGGAACGCTGGGCCGACGAGATAGCTTCCCGCTTCAAGCGCGGTAGATCCAAGACCAACGTAGGCGAGGAAGAGCGGCTCGAGATTCACCACTCCGTCTTCCAAGCTCCAGAGGGCGTGCGTCCCGTCACAGCCGAGTTCATGTCCGAATCGTCTGCCGACTCAATGAACAAGGCCGAGTTTGATGCTATTGTCGACATTGTGCGAACCGCTATCCGTCAGGAGGTCCATCCAAGCATGATATCTCGGGGCAGTTCTGGCAGTTATTTTGCCCGAGACCCCGAGGGCAAAATTGTCGGCGTTTTCAAGCCCAAGGATGAGGAGCCTTATGCAGCGGGAAATCCCAAGTGGAATAAATGGATACACAGGAATCTGTTCCCCTGCTGCTTCGGTCGTGCCTGGTAAGTCTTGAGCCTCACGTCGCTGGCGATGCCTCGCCGTCTCTTCTCCACGTTGCTTACTTTGATAAACGTAGTCTCATTCCGAACCTGTCCTATGTCAGCGAAGCGGCAGCCTATGTGCTCGACAAACAACTGCGAACTCACCTTGTTCCGTACACCGACGTAGTTTGGCTCTCCTCCAAGTCCTTTCATTATCCTTTTTGGGATCGCCGCAAGTTTAAACACAAGAACAAGCCTCTGCCTGCGAAGCCCGGCAGCTTCCAGGTTTTTCTCAAGGGCTTCAAGGACGCCAACGTTTTCCTGCGAGAAAACCCGTGGCCAGACCAGTATATCTCCGGCTTCCGGGCCAGCGACACGCATAGAAACAAGCGTAAAGGGTGGACGGAAAGCTGTCGACCGTCCACGTCCGGGTCGCCCGACAACGACTCCAGCGACGACGAGAGCTCCGCTGCGCAAGAAGAATCCTCGGGCCCTCCTCGCTTCACGTGGACTGAATCGCTCAAACAGTCTTTCCGAGAAGAGCTCGAGAAGCTGGTAATTTTGGACTATATCATGAGAAACACAGACCGAGGACTTGACAATTGGATGGTCAAAGTCGATTGGGAGGCTGGCAGGGTGTCACTGGCATCTGAGGCTGTTCATTTGAACTATAAACCGCTGTGGGAAGTCGACGGACCGCAGCCAATCGACGCCTCCCACATACCTACGCCCGTCCAGAGCGCATCCCATCCGTACAAGACCCAAAAGCCGATGGAGGCCTCAAGCATTCAGCTACCCGGTGGTAAAGTTCAAATCACTATCGGCGCCATCGATAACTCCCTTTCGTGGCCATGGAAGCATCCCGATGCTTGGCGGAGGTCAGTGGTGCTTTGCCTTGGCGACAGCTCTCCTTGCTCCTCCGCGAAGGCAGGCTGAACAGATTCTAACTGTAACCTAGCTTTCCCTTTGGCTGGCTCTTCTTGCCTGTCGATCTCATCGGCCGTCCTTTTTCCAAGAAAACGCGGGATCATTTCCTGCCGTTGCTGACGTCGACGGTTTGGTGGAGCCAGACACAGATAGCTCTCAAGAGGATATTTCAGATGGACGAGGACTTCCAGGAGCGCATGTTTGCCAAGCAAATTGCCGTCATGAAAGGCCAGGCGTGGAACGTGGTGGAGGTTCTCAAATCACCCGACCACGGGCCCTTGGAGCTCACTCGGCGCGCCCGCGTATGCGTCTGGGACGACCTGGTAGACGTACCGGTGGCGGTGCCGATGCGCGTGACGTCTTCGGAACTGCGCCGGACTTGTCATGTACGACAGTCGATGGACGAGGCCGACATTGCGGCCTCCGCGCCGGCCGGCGACGGGTCTGGCAACGACACGCTCGGCTTCGCTAGCACACCGGTTGACATGCCGCGCTCAGGACGCTTCGACATGTCCAGCCCCAGTGGCGAGGTTGCACAGTCGCCTATCGAGACGAGGGCCAACGTTCCGGACAGCGTCGCGATGGCCACACACGCACGGGGCGTTTTCGCTCCAGAACACGTATCCGGACCCGTCAAGGGCTCGGGGAACCACGGCGGCCTGGCAAGGAGCCTCAACATCTACGAGCCGGTGCGATATAGTTTCCAGCAGCAAGGACAACATTCGTTTGCCACATCAGTCGCTCGACGCGGCGGCCATGGCGCGACAAGCCATCTGGGCGGGACCGACGTCTACGACGGCGACGACCTTGAAGGAGATCTCGGCTATACCGCTGCTGAAGGCCAAATAGACAATCCGCGCAAAGTCATTGTCGAGCGGCTTGAGGCCGTCAAGAGCAGGAACCCAGTCTTCACCTGGTGCTAGCTTCGACGGGCCACATCTCCGCTCAGACGGCGGCGTTCACGGCCTATCTACGGAGCATGATTATACGCTGTTCTTCCACGGCGAAGAAGCCTTGTATTTGGCCATGACACCGTGATCGCAACTGACGGGAACGAATTGTTAGCGAGCTGTCGCCGTGCAAAATCTGTTGCCCCCTCGGCCCGCTACGTCGACCGGGCAAAGATCCAAGAAGTGCAGGGCGTCCTGCGCTTCGCCACGGGGTGCTTTGCTGCTTCCTCGTGTCGCGCAGCGGTTGGTGATGCACTCGAACATGGGTTGCTGGACGTGGGGCACGCCACGGCAACTTGTTTCATAATCGACCGTCTCTTTGCCTATTGCCACAAGATCCCTTCATTACTTCCGCGTCCGTACCTTGTCCTTGCTTCGAAACATAGATGAGCAGCATTTGCTTCCATTGGCTTGGCTTCCCCTCCCCCTTCTCCTTTCGACCTGCAAAAGAGGTTGTGTGCAGGGTGTTTGATTTTCTCTGTTCTATAGACCACTCTGGAAGTCCGCTACCCCTTATCTCCCAAGAATGTTGAGCAACCTGTGCCGTCCGACTTCGACGCAGGCCAGGTAATATCCAAGATGCCCTCGTGAACCGTCTCCTCGTACTCGGGATTCCGCCGGCGGCTTGAGATTGCCCTATCTTCTGCCCATGGGAAACTAGATGTCACGCTGTACACGCCCGAGAGAGGCTATTTTGACACGAGAAATCTCTTGTCGGCATTCCCCCTTCCCCACCCTCACGTTCTATGTTGTAGTTCGGTCTGTGTGAAGGGAGGAAGCTGAAGGATTAAGGAAATGGCAAAATGGCCTAGCCTTCGCTTTTTCTCTCTCACCTTGTGATGAGTCAATACGAACGCTGATTTTTTATCACTGTCCCATGTTCAGCGAGTGGTTTCGATGGCTCGCCCAGCACCTTCACGGAGCGAGCAGCTTTGATGTCCGAGATCACCCTTCCAGAGCCGTGTGAGGAGGCGGACGGGGCTTGCGCGAACGAGATGGGCGCGTGCAGCGGCAAAGACATCGATCGGCCTTGTGGCTCCCCACACGCGCGCGGGTATCCCGAGAACTCGGATCGGTAAAAGAAAAAAGGGGCTGTGCCAGGTTCACCCCTGTAGCAAGAAATCAGTCGCCCAACGGCTGGACTCGAGCTCTGCCGTCGGCAAGGACGACGACGATGTGTCGACCAAGTCCGTCCGCCCTGTCCTGCCCGCTCCGATGAAGCCTACCTTTTCCCCCGGTCGCGTTCGCAAAACTCTGACTGCTTGAATGGCCATCTCGCCAGTGTGCGGAATATTCCTCTTTTTGAGCCTAAGTTGGGGAAAATGGTAAAGTAAAGGGCCAGTCCGGAAAATGTTTGGCTTTCGCCGGGTGACGAGGCGGTGAGAGGGCAGGGGATCATCCGACCTCTTTGCCTGGCCAGGCTCTTTTGCCCCCTCCTTTCCTCCTCCCTACCTTGATGGAGGCAAGGGGGAAGAGAATAATAATAAGGTTAAGACAAGACGCACAAGACGCGGATGGGTTGTTGGTCATATTCTCTCAGGATTTTCTCTTATCGAGCACAGCCTTCTCCATTAGCACCAGACTTGGCTTATGGGACGGTCTTGATTTTCGACGGTTTTCTTTGGTTACGAACTGCCATCCAAAGTCAAGGTAGCGCAATTTTAGACAGCGAGCCATGGGTTTTTAGCAACGGTGTGACACCCAACCTGAGGCCCAAGCTCATTCCCTTCTCGTTGGCTCCCCCCCTTACGGTCAGACGGTTACTCGACTATTGGTGCCGTGGCTTTGAACGACTGACGCTCAGCTACTTCATGAGATTCTTCCGGGTAAGAGCGACTTTCAAAAAGCAGGCTCGTGCATTCTTGTCGACGGCCTCTGATTCCCATGGCTTTCAGCTGCACCACCGGCGAATCCCGTCCGCCGGGTGTCTTTTTGCTCCGGAGCGAGCTGATCGGGTCTTGTCCGACGCGTCGCTGTTGGATCCATCCGGCTTTTCCTTGCCGTCACGTAAATGGCCCAAGACAGACAGGGCCATGCCCTTGATACTTGATCCGAGTATTTCGTACAGGGTGCCGGCACTTTGCATATGCACGTGGTCGTGTCATCACGCTGCTGAAACAGACTGCCCGGCAAGCTGTAGTAATGGGCTCGGCCAGCCCGATCGAAGCTAGACTTCGTCCCGCTGCCGACGTGGGCGCCCGACTCGCCAAAAATGGGCGCTTTTGTAGACAGCTAGGTCGCGGATCCAGGCTGGACTCATCCGTCGTGACGACTGTCTTCTCACCTGTCGCCGGCCAGTCTATTGCGCACTGTTGTTCGTCCAGCCAGTCCCCTGTTTCTAATGAGTGCGCTCTATGTTTTCTCCGGAAACCAGCCTCTGGCTTGGCATATCTTTGCGGGCTGGCGATTGAGGTCTGAGGTGGTACAAGCAAGCTGCGTGATAGCCCGATAGGAGAGCAGCACGCTGTCACACACAGTAGCAGCTTCGGTAAGGCTGGTTGGAAACGGTTGCCGTCGTTTGCTCCACGCTGAAGGGAAATAAGGAGAGGACAGCGTATTTCCGTCTGTGCTTTTTGATCGGCAGGCGCATCTTCCCTCGGGACGTTGCAGAACTTCCCGAGCCACCATACCAGCAAGAGCCTTCAGACGAAGTCTTCATAGCAACAGGCGAAGCCGCTCCAGGAGGGCCAGGGCAGGAGGGGCTCAGGTCTGCGTGGACTGGGGCCGCGCGCTCAAGGTACCGCAGAGCTGGTCTGCCTTGAATAGGCCCAGATTGGCCTCAGCATTGACTGAATCCCTCGACCAGCATCTGTCTCCGCCATTCTCCAGTGTAGGGAAGCACGTCGAAGACAATCCATACTGCCGTTTCCTCGTTCAACGATGGAACCAGAGTCAGGAGCAAAGCCCTCCCGCCCCCCTCCTTTTCGGCAACAAGTGAGTGGCAGGACTGACGGCCCCTGAAGAGATGGAACGGCTCCTCTCGACGAATCCATGATGGAAACTGTCGACTTTTACGGCCGAATATATCAAAAATACGCCCTGACAAATGGCATGTACTTCGCGCCAATCGACGAGGTAAGCTGAACTGGCGATATTTGCGATTTGAAAAGGTTTGTACCGAAAAATCTGAAGATCCAGGTCAGGAAGAGATTTCGCGACTGGAGTTGATGCACTCGGTTCTCTGCAGGGCCTTCGACGACCGCCTGATATTCCCCCCGTAGGCTTGCCAGGCAAAGTTCTCGACTGTGGCTGCGGAGCAAGAGACTGGGCCGTCGACGTTGCGAGACGCTTTCCTGACTGCGAGGTGCGTTCACGATTTTGAGCCCAATTGCGCGTGCCGCCGTAACGGTGTATGATAATCTGCCAGCTGCGATACACGAATCTAGACGGGTTCCTCGCCCACGTCACAGGCAAGGCTTGCGCGTCCGAAGCGTTCAGACGGCGGAGACGCGGGCCGTTGCCCGACGCGTCTGTCTAGCCGACGACCAGGCTTGTCTGACAACAACGAGGGCTGTCGGCAAGCCACAAGATTTCTACACTTTGACGTGTTCCTGGGTGTATATCCATCGCGCTAATAATCATAACCAGGTTTTAGGGATAGACATCAGTCCACATATGGTGCCCGAGGATCCGCCCAACAAACTCGAAATACAAATCGACGACCTCAATGGCAGGTCAGCAGCGTCACTCGAACCCAATACACATGACATGCTAAAAGCATAGCTGCAGGTTCACCTTTCCGTCGGACCACTTCGACTTCGTACACAGCCAGATGATGGCGGGCGGCATACACGCAAGCCGATGGAGAAGCTATGTGCAAGACATGTTTCGCGTGCTCCGGCCAGGGGGCTGGTGCCAGATGGTGGAAGTGTACTGGAACGCACAGTCAGACAACGGGACACTGGAAAGAGGCAAGCAGTCGGCTGGAAGCCGGGAGAACGACGGCGGAATGCTAACCGAGGGCATGCAGATGGCGCTCTCTCGCGCTGGTCAAGCCACTATCTTCGAGCCATACATCCCCGAAAAGATCCTCGAGCGGCGCTTCAACTTTCGGACTGGATGAGGAATGCCGGCTTCACGGAAGTCGAGTGCAGGCTGTTGAAGCTACCCGTCTGCGCTTGGCCGAACGGTAGCCTCCCTTCTCCCCCAAAGCGCGCAGGACGTCTTGCAATACGGGATTCTGACGGGCGAGACAGAGGCGCGGGAACATGACATTGGAGCCGCCAATAGTGAGAACGTGACCCAGCTGCTCCGTTCCTTGGCGCTGTACCCCTTCACGCAGCTGCAAGGGTAAGATGGCGCGACTTCGACAGATGAATGAGCAGAATGGCTGAAGTTGCGGCAGCATATCGTTGGATGAGTTCTATCGTCTCGTCGAGCGGGCAAGAAGCGAGGCCAGCAACCCGGCTTTCAAGGTGCGAGAGCGCGTCTGTGCGGGAAAATCGGTCACGCTGAAACTCCAGACGCTTGCAGGCGTACTTTCCACTGTGGGTGTTGGCCATTTCAAGTTTGACGGGTATTATTCATGGGCGCGGGAGCTAACGAGGATGCAACAAGCTACGTCTGCATCGGGCGCAAGCCTCACCGAAAGGCTTACTGATGGCAGGCCGACGCTGGAGGCTGGAGCAGGGAACCGGAAAGGAGTGGCGGCCCTCGGAGGGAAGATGTCGGGTCAATAGAGCGGCCAGAGACGTGCGTTGGGGAGTCGGTGTTGGGTTGAAAGAGGGTTTTGAGGCTGATGGCCCTAACCGACTAGCTGCTCCCTGGGGGTTTGGCCAGGAGCCGCCGGCGTACATTGACGCCTTCCAGCTTCACCAAGGACGGCATGACCTAGGACAGCAGGCCAGGCTGGCCTAGGCTCGAAAAGCGCTACGGTGACGAGCGAGTGTTTTGGGCATGATATTCATGGGCGTGAAGATGTGTAAGAGGCGCTCGGCCGCAGGCGCCCAAGTAAAGAAAAGCGCAGAGAAGATGCACTTTCAGTTGGTCTTGATCAGGCGCAGCGGCTGTTAAGGACAGTTCGCGGGCGAAGACGTCCGTCTTTCTACAGTTATGCGAGTGAAGACGAGCCACAGTACGACCAGCACGTCAGGCCTTGCGGAGACGACACACAGGCGAGAGCCTTCTGTCCTGCTGCCGTCGCTACCTTCGGCCGACACCGCGGTCTGCAGATGTCTATGGAACAGGACATGGCCCGATCCCCCCAAAAAGCTCGTCTGGGCAGAGACACACCGCTCTCTTCGTGCCGCTTTCCAGCCTCAGCCACGCAGACTGAGCTCTCTCGCACCGGCGACACGCTAGGCGTTCGACTCGTGCTGGCTTGAGGAGGGCTTCGGCCGTTTTCCCCCTAACATCAACCACGACACCGTGAGATCTGGTCATGAACGGTCGTCGTACTGGGGTTCTGGTCATCATGACTGGCGACGTCTGCGCTTCTACAGGCCCAGATCAAGGCGTCTGCCGTGAGATGCCAGTATCGCAGGCCTCAGCCTGGGCGCGAATTCAATTTCGAAGTGCAAGTCGCCTGTCAAAGTTGTCTGGGCTTCTTAGTCTGCAGTCATCGTTCATCCGTCTCTACTTGTTCGACTTTCCTACGAAGTACTTCTTTACGATTGACCACGGCCCGACGTTGTCCCGGCTTCTACCCGCTGCACAAGTTAGGCCAATTTGAAGCCTGATAATTAAGATAACTGGTTGACTAGCAGCCAAACGTCCAAGTTAGTTCGTAAGGTAAGTGTTAGGGAGCAGCCGCATGTAAAGAAAAATGGTCAAGCGCGGTATCAATCCTTGGATAATCAAGCCATCGCACCCTCGAATTGCAGCAAGATTTCACTCGACAATGCCCAGTATCCACCTGCTGCGCCTCGCCGGCCAGCGCTCTCTACGACTCACTCAGATCTTACCGGGACCTGCTTCCAAGCAAATGCTTCATGCATTCCCATGCTGCTATTCGACAGTCTCCCAAGTTGCAGTCGCCGGCCCTCCTTTTCTGCAAAAACTCAAGGGTGACCTCAAGTCGGCTATGAGGGCCAAGGATGTGCCGCGTCTCGCTGTTCTGCGCGCCATCATGGCCATGGCCGCTAACCTGAATGCCTCGAAGATGGCCAATCCGGTCGAGACTGATGCCCAATTCGTGGCCTTGGTGCGCAAGATTAAGAACAATGCCCAGGACGCCGCCTCTGAGGCCCAGGCTGCTGGTCGGAAAGACCTTGTCGAGAAGGAGATGTAGCAAGTTCGTATCCTGGACGCTTACCTCGCCGACAGCGAGAGTCACATCACTAGGCCAGGCAGAGTTGAAGAGCCTAGTACAGGAGGCTATCGATGATACGGCCCGGAGCCGCGGGTCGGCCGCCAAGGCACTCATGGGCGATGTCATGAAGTCTTTTGCTCGATCTCTCGAGGGCAAGGATGTGGATAAGAAGCATGTCGCGGACCTGGTCAGAGACCTCATCAAGTAGTACCTGTGGTTAGCCTGCGGTTCATCTGCTGGCTATGCGGTGGCCCTGGGACCCGGACCTGCCAACCGTCTGGGATGGCACAATCAAGGAGTTCATTGAGGCTCCGACCTCTCGCTCCTGCTACCTCCTCGAGCGTTCAGTGGACCGGTGTCGGAACGACTCGACTACATAATAGTTCCCTGCTCGATGGTGCAGCTTGCGTTGATGACGGCAGGCGGAACAAACAGATGTGTACTATATCGACACTGTGCCGGCTCTTTCCGTCCGACAGGGAACATGGGAGCAATATGATTGTGCTCCTCTCGGGGCCACCGACGCATTGCATGCACACTCGGCCATTCTACCACTGTAGGCGCCGCACACAGACGGCCGTCTTCGCAAAGTATTGCCATGCCACGCGTCCTGACCCTCGACTGGATCGACGGCAAGCCCGGTGAGGTTTACTACCCGTGAGTTGACGGATCATGACTCCTTGAGCGCGCCGTGCCGTGGAGGAGGCCTAAACCAGTCTGCGCATGGGCCGTCCACCGCTGACGCCGAGTACGAGCCGGGCACAGGCTGCGGATCAAGCAGGTGCCCAAGCCAGCGCCTGGCCCCGGCGAAGTGCTCGTGCAGTTGCGCGCGGCGGCGTCAGCGCCGGCGCCTGTACCCAGGCATCTCGTTTGAGGCGCCACTGCTGACCAACGGCTGCGGCATCATCGTCCAGATGGCCGGCGGTGGCGAGAAAAACCAGCTCCGCATCGGCCAGACCGTGATCTTAACGCCCATGCGCGACTGGTTGGCCGACCCGGACGGTCCGGAGCTTCAACGACCAGACAGCGCAGGCGGCGTCCCGGGTATCAAGGTGATCGGCAGCAGCCGCTACGTCGACGCCGGCGCCGCGCAGGACTACGTCGTCGTCGGCCGTGACGAAGTCGAACCCGCGCCGGCGCACTTCAGCGCCATTGAGGCCGCCGCCTTGCCGCTGGTCGGCCTGACGGCATGGCGCGCGCTCGTCATCAAGGCTGGTTGCGGTGCGCCGTCGCCGTCGCCTTCGCCATCTCCGCGGCCCCCCTGAAACCTGCCCATCACCGGCATCGGCGGCAGTGTCGCCCTGCAGGCGCTTCAGTTCGCTGTCGCCCTCGGCACCTATCGCGTCTTTGTCACCTCGGGCGACGCCGGCAAGCTACAGCGCGCGTGCCGCGAGCTCGGCGCCAGCGGCGGCGTGCTGTACCGCGACGCCGAATGGGACGCCCGTCTGCGCGCGCAGCTTCCCGACGAACGGCCCTTTCTCGACGTCGTCCTCGACGGCAACGGCGCCGACATCGTCGTCCGCTGCGCCGGTCTGCTACGCCCCGGCGGCGTCATCATCTAGTACGGCATGACGGTGGCCCCGCGCATTGAGTGGCACATGCGCGCCGTCCTCGATAATCTCGAGCTTAAGGGCTCGACGATGGGCTCCCGCCGCGAGTTCAGGGACATGCTGGCTTTTGTCGACGAAAAGCGCCTGCGGCCCATCGTCAGCCGAACCGTCCGCGGCCTCTCCGATCTTGACGCCGTCAACAGCTTATTCTCTGACATGGACGCCGGGCGTCACTTTGGCAAGCTGGTCATCGAGATTAACGACCAAGATGACATTCAACCAAAGCTCTGACGAGGCCAACTACTTGTTGGTTGCTCTTGGCGGTTGCTCTTTGTGGCTATCGAGTGGCGTCACGTAACTGCCATAACCTGTGTTCGTTCGAAGCAGAAATGCCCCACTAGTTTTTGTGAAGCCGCGCATACAATGTCAATCGTAATACTAGCATCACGTCAAAACTCAAGCCTGTTGCTAGTGTGCTCATGATGCCAAAGCTTCCTCCGGGAATTTGTCAAACGCCGCCACCCAAAAACGCTTCAACAGCCCGCAACGGCTGGCTCGCGCGACGAAAACAGAACCAGAGCGGACATGAGCTCTAAGCGTCCGGAGCTGCCGCCTTCTTCCGCTTCTTTTTGAGCCTGCCTCCTTCCTGCGGTGGTACAAACTCTGCCTCGCGCTCCCTGGCCCTCTCCTCCTTGCGCTCTTTTTGCTTCTCCTTGCGCTCCTTCTGTGCTGCCCGCTCCTTGGCCTCCTTGCCCAGGAAATATTCGCCGCTCTCAATCTGCTTGTCGATCTTGCTCTTCTCGGGTGCCGGTGGAAAAGGCGTGTAAACCTTGTTGGCCTTGTCGGCGACCTTGTGCGGTACGCGGCGCTTGCTCAACGTCTTCCTGCTAAAGTTGGGCAGGAATCGATCCCAGCTCTCATTCGCCAGTTCGGGGTCCTTGGCAAGTTCGCGCTTTATCATGAGCTCCTTGATGCGATATATGGGGTGGATATTGGCCATGCAGTCCTCTACCACCTTGCGGACTTCTCTAAGCCCCCGGAACGACCCCATAGCCGAGACGGTATTGCCGTGGACGAGGATATACGTCTCCGTCAGCAGCTCCAGAGCTTTGAGTGTCGAGCCGTTGGGGCCTAGAATGCGCTGACGCCGCTTGACGAAGCGGTCTTTGCTGCCGACTAGATTGCGGATTTTGATGACGTCGCAAGCCACGCCATCGTCGAGTATTTTGACGGCCTGTGGTGCGGGCACGCTTCGAGCCAGAAGCTTAATGAGATCGCGAGCGTTTAATATGGCGACCGGGTCAAATGTTTTTCGTGTCGTCTTGACTCGCATGCTGCCCTCAACAAGGTCTAGAGTGCAGGCAATACCGTGCCTCTCGAGTGCCTTGGTCACGAGCGGCCAAGCCTCCTTGAGGTAGACTTCGCGATACTTGGGAAAGAGAGTTGCAAATGACGATTCTTCAGCAAAGGTACCGCCGGCATTGTCTAAAGGCATGAACTTGTCCGTCGAGGGTTTGTCAGCGCCGTCGCCGGGCTTGGGCTGCGCCGACGACTTGGGCGCCATAGGAAGAGGCGGAGATAAATCGGACGAGGATCTGCGAATTTAATAGCGTAGCGAAAATCGTGACGGAAATAGACCCGACTTGTATTTGGAGCAGAAGCAGGTTGGGTTTGTGCCGTATGTAGAGGAAATTTTGAGGCAATCGTCATTCGAAAATTGACCCAAAACAGGAAATATCCAACAAACTAAATAGTCAAAATGTGGGGCACGCTGACGAGAGCCAGTAGGTGGACATGTATGAGTGCCCACTCAGAATTTAGAGCTGCGAAATGCGATAAATGTTTGCTAACCGCACCAGCCCCTAGGTCCTAGGCCATAACTCGTCGCCATGTCCAAAGCAAAGGACGCCACCGGTAGCGCTGAGAAGATCATCAAGCTGATTGTGGGTGCCGGCCAGGCAAGCCCTAGCCCCCCGTCGGCCCGGCGCTGGGCAGTAAAGGCGTTAAGTCGATGGACTTTTGCAAGGCACGCCGCCCCGGAGTACACAGCCCTGGGGCATACATGCAGCTGACGGCACCGTACGCAACTTGACAGGAGTTCAATGCCAGAACAGCGCACCTGACGCCTGGCACGCCGATGCCGTGCCGAGTGACCGTGCGGCCCGACCGCTCGTTCCACTTCGAGATCCGAACACCGCAGACGTCCTGGCTTCTGCTCAACAACATCGAGACGCCCAAGAACAAAAAGGGCGTCAGAAGGGGTGCACAAAAGCCCGGGCACGAGACGGTGGGAACTGTCAGCCTCAAGCACATCTACGAGATAGCCAAGATCAAGCAGTCGGAGCTTCGCCTGTCTGGTCTGTCGCTCGAGGGCCTCTGCAGATCCATAATATATCAAGCCAAATCGATGGGGATCAAGGTCGTGGCTTGAAGATCTGATTAAACAAGCGGACCACATGGGTGCAAAGGGCCGGAAATGACAATGGGAACGAAGTCGGGGTTCGGCCTCACAAGGAAGCCCACGGCCCGGATGGACAGCACCACAAGCCTCGAACTGCGGAGACGGTACCATCACGGAAACAGGAAGCACGCTACGCCTTGATGTAGGTCCATGCAAGCCCGTGGAGGAAACCGTCGAAGCAAGAGCATTTGCTGAGCCGGCGGGCGGAGCGTAGGCCAAGTATATGATGTGCATCAAGTGGTCGAGTACTCGGGAAACCCGAGGAGAATCACGGCTCAGAAAGGAAGCATGATGGTTGACGGCAAAGAGACGAGGCAAGAAACACACATGCCCGTTAGTTGGTCCGCAGCTCGATTTGTGATTCTTCCCTCTTGGCTTGGTTGGACATGGCGAAAAGGGAGAAAGTGGCGGTGCTGTTGCAAGGGACCGAGGACGCTAGCGACCGTTTGCTAGACCGATTCAGTGCAAACAAACGCGTGAGACGGCAAGGAGAGCGAAACCAAGCTGGCCGCAAGACTCATACCTCCCCCTCCCTGCTTGGGTTCCTGAGGATGGGAGCTGGTCAAGGATGGACGGCGTGTCTAGCTGGCCGATGCAGGCCTGACAAGGCTCGGGAATGACAGGGTGCGTTCGCGGGCCAACAAGGCCACTTGCTCCGCTTGTTTGTTCGCAATGGGCCTCGTCCCCAGTCCCTCGGCCAAATGCAACGTGCCCCGAGCAAGCAAAGGAGGCGAAGGCACAGGGGACGCCATTCCCAAGGCGGCGGCAAGGCAAACCGCGATGCCCGCATCGGGTGACGCAGCCAGCCGTAGTTCGGGACGTGCAGGTGCCGGATACATGATGCGTGGAGAGCCAAGGCTAGGCTGCGCGGTCCTCGAGACCTGCAGGGCGCCCCGGAAGAAAAGACACGTGCTCTGCGCCGCCGGCCGTCGGCAACGGGGGCATCGAAGATCGCGAGGCCGCGGCGGAGAGCAGGTACCCGCTATAGCAAGGGTACAGGGACGCCGACAGATGCGGCGCGGCACCGGCTAGTCGAGGATACTCCGCAAGTCTCTCTAGGGTCGCCCCGAAGCCTGACGACGGCCCGTGTTTGCCGGCGAAAGCGGCCGGAGGATACGGCGCAGATACACGCGGCTGCCCTCCGGCCTGTGTCAAGATGCTGCCGGCCGGACCCGCCAGCAGGTGTGTGCGGGTTCTCTCGCTACGGCTCTCTCAGCCTGCCTTCAGCGGCAAGGCGGCTGGCGCAGCGCCTGCCCCACTACATCGGCCGCGGCGCCTGGCACAGCGACTCCCCCCCCCATCGTCGTCTCACCCATTTCTGAGGTGCTTGACGCCGCTTGGCCGCCCCGCCTTTCCGCCGGCAGACAGGCGGCGCGCAAGATTTAATACGGCAGGCAGCATTAGTTAGGGCAGGTCCCTCGTCTCTCCACCGGCTCCACCTGCCAGCATCTCGTCTCGCTCCTCCAATTCCGCCTCATCCTGCGTCCATCCGCCTCATCTTGTGTCCGTCCGCCTCCTCACCTTCGCCCCGCCTCGCTCGCCGTCATCTCGTCCGCCGTCGTCTCCTCCACCGCCTGTCTTCCTCCTAGCCTTTCCGTCTTCCGCCGCGTCGCCGTCCCGAGCCCGCCATCCCCAGGCCGGCATCAGGCGCTGCCGTCGTCCGTCGCGCAACAGCCTTTCTGCCATCGTTATCTCTCTCATGGCTACCTCGTCGTCCCAGGACGACAACCATCTCAGTGCGTTCTCCCTTGGATCTGGCTGTCCAGCCGACTTCTTGGCTCGTCCCATCAATCCTATGCTTCATGGCCCTTGATGATATGTCCACCACTTGCTGCCGCCCAAATGACACCCTTGCTTACGCCTTCATTACTGCTGGACACCTTGACCGCCCCACGTGCCCTATTGGCCTCTTTCGTCCTTGTTGATGCTCTCTCTTCCTTCCACCTCACCTTCACCTGCTATTTCCTTCAACTCTTAGACCATGCCTGTTCTTATCAACTCCTGCTGCGTCGCTCGTGTCCGTTGAAAAAAATTTTCCCCTTCAACATGTGCCTACTGACTCATGGTCTCATTCTCAACAGAACAACAATCCACTTCATCGCCATCACAAGGCCTGACGAGTAGCAAGCATGCTAGCGACGTGCCCTCCGTTCGCTTTTCTTCGGCTGTCGAGGAGATTTCCCCTGCCCATAATGCCCCTTCGTCCGACGAGTCTGCCGTCGACGCAGAAGCCGACCGGCTCAAGGCTTTAAGCTTGACGCTGCGTGGACGACCGTTGCAAGAAAGACGCATGAACACGTTCCACTTCGAGGCCTTTTCCCTGCCGCCATCGAGGGTATGCCAAGCTCCATGCGCCCACGATTCCTTCCCGACCTTGACTGATCTCGCCTCCAGGTTCCTTCGCGCGATGAGGAGTCGTACGAGTCGACCCGGCACCCAACTCCCAATTCTTCGAGCCGGCATTCGCCCCATGGCAGTCCTCGTCTGTCCGCCTTGACTTCTCCACCTCTGACGCCTGCTGGATCGTATCCTTACAGGCCGGGCGAGAAACAGACAAGTGGCCAGGGGGGCGGGGATAGATACCCTGCGGTTACCCAGGAGCCTCGGGAAATCACGCCTCAGGCCACCTCGTCCCTTGACAAGCCGCCTTCTACCGCAGAACGTAGATCGCATGCGACGCATCGCCATACCTCGTCCGATAATGCCGTGCGTAGAACGTCATCGGCCGATAGTCTCAAATCCCACAGGAGAGGAATGTTCAGCGTCGGCACCGGCTCCACACCAGCCTCTCGAGAGTCGAGCCCTTCTCGCACCTCGGCGTCTCACTTTTACTCGAAGCCCATGACTCCCGGCGGGGATGCCAAAGATCCGTACGCCAAGGGTCGCCGACCACCGCAGCAGCAGCATCCTAATCGGCGCTCGATCGACGTCAGATTCATCTTCTCTCGGAAAAAGAAGCACAGCTCGCCTACGGGGTCCAAGTCTGGTCTGTCCGAGAAGCGCGCCTCCGGCCTGTTCAGTTCTCGGGGGAGCAGCGAGGAGCTTGGCTTCGAGAGTACACTGCAGGGTTCGATGGCCGATCTCAAACGCTTCTTCCGGAAAACAGGACACAGCCACAAAAAGACAGACTCGTCGTCGTCACCGGTCATTGTCGGGCCCAGGACACCACCTACCTTACGCCCCAGCCCACAAATCCCCTTCAGCGAAGATCACGGGTTGAGCTCCAAGTACGGTAAGCTTGGCAAGGTGCTCGGTTCGGGCGCCGGCGGTTCCGTACGGCTGATGCGGCGCAAAGACGACGGTACTATCTTTGCCGTCAAGGAGTTTCGCGCCAGGCATGCGTACGAGACGGAGAGGGAGTATGTCAAGAAGGTAACGGCCGAGTTTTGCGTTGGCTCGACTCTTCACCATGGCAACATCATTGAAACGCTCGACATCTTGCAGGAAAAGGGACGCTGGTTCGAAGTCATGGAGTATGCGCCGTATGACCTATTTGCCATTGTCATGACAGGCAAAATGACCCGGGAAGAGATACGGTGTTGCTTCTTGCAGATTCTGAACGGTGTCACCTACCTGCACAGCGTGGGCCTCGCGCACCGTGACCTCAAGCTCGATAATGTTGTTGTTAGCGACAAAGGCATCATCAAGATTATCGACTTCGGCAGCGCCCATGTCTTTAGGTACCCCTTTGAGACTGACACGGTTCCAGCCAAAGGTTCGCCCCCCTTCCCCCTTGTCCTCCTTTCCTGCTTGGCCTTCCGCAGAACGATCAATTTCCACTGGCTTTCGCTTGGATCGAGTCGTACTGACTGTTGATGGGGTTTGCTCGCAGGTATTGTCGGCTCCGACCCGTATCTGGCACCGGAGGTTTATAGCGCAATAGAGTACGATGCGGCGTCGGCCGATATCTGGTCATTGGCCATCATATTTTGCTGTATGACGCTACGCCGATTCCCGTGGAAGATCCCGCGGATGGCGGACAACTCGTTCAAGCTATTTGCCGCGGAGCCGACACCGGGACACGATCCCGCTCACCTGGTGATAAGATCGAGACAGTCGGGGCGGCCCGCGACGGGCTCGACGCACAATTCGAGGGATGAAGGCCAGGGCCAGGACCGGGAACACCACAGGCGTGGCTCCAGCCACGACAAGCAAGAGAACCCAGAGGCGACGTCGATTCATACCGGGCCCCCATCGCAGGACAGCTCGATCATGACTGGCGAGCGAAAAGAGAGTGTTCGAGGCCCATGGCGAATTCTCCGTCTGCTGCCTCGAGAGTGTCGACACATCATCCACCGCATGCTTGATCTCGATGCCACGACGCGAGCGAAAATGGATAAAATCTTGAAGGAGAATTGGGTAGCCGACACGATCATATGCCAGCAACTAGAAAACGGAGTCGTGGCCCGTGCAGAGGACCATGAGCACGTGTTGGAGCCCTCCACTTCGCGGCTACCAAAATCGTAACGCGAGTGCAGAAAATATACGATAGTGAAGAAAAGAGGGTAACGACACGGGTATCTCCTGGATTCTAGGATCCCGGTGGCAAGGGAAAAACATGTATACGAAGGGATGACCGGTCTCTGGACGATTGATTGGCGTTTTGAGTAATAGAAGGAGCAAGGCGGGATTGGATGAGCACGCACTACCAAGAGTATTAGTGCCCGGTAGACACGGGCAGCGATGAAGGGAAAACGAGAGGATGATTCTCGCAGACGAGTCGGATGACGTGGGCAAGATACCACAAGAGGCCGACGGGACGGTACTGAGTGGCGTATCAAGTAAGATCAGTCGTTTAAAAGTAGGTCTAAGGAAAGCGCAAGTGAGCACGCGGACTCATTATTGTCAAAAGATATGAATAAAGACGGGTGGGGATACGTTTGTCTTTGCCGGAGATGATTCCATTGCTTGGCTGTTGTCGAGGTTAACCGATTACCAACTCGAAATCGGGGAATCGAAACTCCGGGCTGCTAGCAGCTTCGCTAAGGGAGAGAAAAAATTGCAGACCCTTCTGGAAGGTATTGGAAGACGAGGCCCACCTGATAACAACAAGCAACCTTCTCCTGACCCTCACCACGCATCTGTGCCGGCGGCGCTGCCTCTCTGATTCTTGCCGTCCTCTGTCCGCCCCCATCGAAACCGGAGGTTGCCTATTCTCCCGTGTCTCTCCCTCGTCTCTCTCTTTCTCTCTCTCTCTCTCTCCGTCTTTGTCGCTCTTAATTGCTCTATTTCTACCCCGTTTGCGTGCAAAGAGACGAACCATGGTATGTAGTGTTGCACGGGTGCTCTGGCGTGACTCGTAGCAAACACGCGGGACTTGGAGGGTCGCACTCGATAATGGGCGACGGCGGCGACAGCTTATGATGGCTAATGGACACGGGCATGGTAGGTTAGCGCGATCCGCTCCATTCGGAACCTGACGCCTCTGCTGGACCGGGTGCTGGTCCAGCGCGTCAAGGCTCAGACGAAGACTGCCGGTGGTATCATCCTGCCGGAAGCGAGCATGGAGAAGCTCAACGAGGCCAAGGTGCTGGCCGTCGGCCCCGGCGCTCTTGACAAGGACGGGAAGCGCATCCCCATGAGCGTCACTACGGGCGACCACGTGCTGATCCCTCAGGTAAGCCTGCCCTTGGTGTCATCTTGCAGCCAGGACGAAGCACAAAGGGGGCGAACAAGAGTCAAAAAAGCATCGGCCATGGGTGGCTGATAAGCGGGGCTTTGTTCCCGTAATTTCCAGTACGGAGGTGCGCCTGTCAAGGCTGGCGACGAAGAGTACCAACTGTTCCGAGATAGCGAGTAAGTGGGCGCGGCGCGACAGCAGGTTCGACGAACACGATGACGAGGCTGACTTGACCGTCTTTAGGATCTTGGCCAAGATCAAGGAGTAGGATACCCAGGGAAGCAAAGAAAGCGACTAGAAGTGGCTACGTGTGCACCATACGGCAAGAGCCAGTTGGTGATGAGGCCTGCGGGCAGTCGCCGAGGTGGCTGAAGGAGGAGGGGAGGAATAGGGGGCTGTGCATGCGCGCATGTTGTGTAGGAAATGGTAGCCTTACAGGCCGATGGCCCGACAAGGACACGGGCCTAGCCTCGAGGGGCACGTGTTGAATCTCATCTCCACTCGTTCATCGACATGTTTGCTTTGAAGGGGCGAGCCAAGCTTCTTGAAAGATTGACCCGGGCATGCGATGCTCGGTGGAGCAGATCAGCAGGTGCCGCTCCTGTCAGTATTGGCCACAGGAGGATGGCGGGAGGTCCGAGTGCATTGTCGCGTGGCTCGGGGCTGACAGGCGGCGGGCCGCAGATACGGGTGCTATCAAAGGACAGCTGGAAGGGCTGAGACGCGAGCATCGTTGCGTACTCGTCCAGGCCCTGCCAAGATCGAAGTAGGCCGGGCCCCCCCTAGTCAGCGTCCGTGACCAGCTCCCATAGGTGGGTGCGGCATAGCGTGCCGGCTGGCCAGACGCCCCCTTAAGCCCCACGACCCCTCATCCTCATGCTCTCGCTCGCTTAGTCGCCTGACGGCTCGGAGGCGACGCAGCGAGTCTTGAGGGAAGCATTGAGGGGGGGGGGGTTAAGGCAGACGCAGAAAGAGTGCGCAAAGAGGCGAGACGCAAGTCGGGTGTCGAGCGTCGCCGCTACACCACCGAACTCGTTGATCCAGCCGTGCCGCTCTCTTCACCTTTCCGTCTCTCGTCGATGGCTTCTTGTCTGCCTCTTCCGCCATCTCCTCAACATCGTCGCCCGCAGAGAAGTAGCAGGGCGCCAGACCCCGATATGAAATCGCAGGTCGTGCTCGTGGCGAGCTTGGGCAGCGTTGCCAGCGCCCACTCCGTCTTCACCACCTTGTTTGTCAACGGGACGAGCCAGGGCGACGGCACCTGCGTACGCATGCCGCCTCGGGGCCCGTCCGTCACGGCGCCCGTCTTCCCCATCACGGACGATGTCATGGCCTGCGGTAGGCGACGGCTCCCCGTTTGGTCTTGCGGCCACATGTGCTAACCCGGCCCTCCACCATGCCTACCAAGGCCGTGGAGGCGAAAGGGCCGTCGCCTTTAGCTGCTGGGCTCCTCAGGCGGTGACGTTGACCTTCGAGTTCCGCATGCACCCCGACGGCAGCGAGCCCGGTGCCATCACAGTGGCCATAGAGGTCCTTGCGCCATCTATCTCAAGAGGGTCGAGGACATGGCTCGCGATGCGGCCGCCGGTCCCGGCTGGTTCAAGATCTGGGAAGACGGTTACGACGGCGGCTGGTGTGTCGACCGACTCATCCGTCACAACGGTCTCCTGTCCGTCAGCCTGCCCGCCAGCCTGCCCGCCGGCTACTACCTGGTGCGGCCCAAGCTCCTGACTCTGCACAATGCGATCCAGGGCAGTCCGGAGTTCTACCTCGGTTGCGCTCAGATCTTTATCCCGGAGGGGCCCAAGCAGCGACTCGACATTCCCGAGGATCGGCAGGTCAGCATCCCCGGCTACGTCGCGGCCTCTACGCCAGGTCTTGCCTACAACATCTACGGCGCCAAGCCACTGCCGCCGTATCCCATGCCGGGTCCGCAAGTCTTCCGGCCGGCCCGCCGAGTAGCCGAGGCCGACAGGCTGAAGCAGGAACAGGGCGCCATCCCGGGTACCTGCGTCAACAACGCCAAATGGTGTGCCAAGCTGCCGGTCCCGTATACGACTCGGGAGGGCTGTCGGGCCGCCGTCGCCGAGTGCTACAAGCAGGCATGGTCTTGCGAGTCCGGCGCGCCGCCAAGCAGAGACGCAAACTGCGGCATCTGGCGAAAGTATTGCCGGAAAATCAAAAGCCGGCTGCGAGGCGGACCGGATCCAGGGGCCTCTGGAGATGGAGCGGCGCCACGCCCTGACCAAGGCGCCGGGACCCATACCCAAGCCGTGGAACGACATTTTAGAGACGAGGCCTACGAAGAAGACAACCCGTCCAAGTCGGCAGCGGTGGCGGCGTCGTCGTCTTCGCTGCCGTCATCGAGCATATCCGCGGCATCGACGGGCTCCAGGCGCGGTCCGGAAAATGCGGCAAACCGCCCGGGCCGCACCCGCCAAGGCTGCTGCTCATGGCTTGGGTGGCAGCTGGAAGGTTGCGAGCTTGGTGACCCGTTGTTACGTGCGAGAGGCCAAAGAAGAAGTGGGAGGATGTTGGAGGACAAGGCACGATGACTATCCCCCCGACGCGGCAAGTCGTGGACTATGCAA
>KN173730.1:335380-362439 GCA_000758425.1 Nilaparvata lugens yeast-like symbiont | reverse complement strand
GATGTGCGTCAGCGCGCCGGCGTAGTCCTTGGCCGATGCCCATCCGAGCCGGGTGAGATGGCGCAGGATGCACGCCTCGGCCGTGAAACGTCCAGGCATCAACTTGGCCGCCCTGCTTGGGTCCTGGCCGGTGCAGAACAGCATGCAGGCATGGTGGCGAGCATATTCGTCGCGTTTCATGGCCTCGCACGGCACCTCACCGGCGGCCGCTCGGCGGGCCAGGTTTGGGTCGTAGCTCAGCAGAGCCATCACCGCGTCCTCCCACCTGCCGCTGATGATGAGCTTGCCGACCTGGTGCGTGCTGATCTGGTAGGTGCCGAAGCGCTGATGGCCGAAGTAATTGATCCAGCCGTGCTCGGCCATGTAGTCCAGAGCCGACTGGGCAGTCGTCTTGAGGGCTTCAAGCCGCTCTGAGGAGAGTCTACCTGATGCTTCATCAATGATTCTACAATTCTTGATGGTGATGATGAACTCGTTGCCCAATAGTTGGCCCAGTCGGATCGGTTCGTTTTTGTACTCGTAGTCGCCGGTGACTATACCCCAGAGCTTTCCGTTGGCCCCGGCCAGGGCACGGTGTCTGGCGTAGCGTACGGAGCACCGCTGGGTGGTCGAGGCGCGTCTGTCCTTGGTGCCGGCATAGCCAAGCAGATGCGGCTTGATTCGCAGCAAGCGGGCGATCTGACTGACGGCATCCATGGTGTCGCGATTGTCCTTGTAGAGCGTGAAGTGCAGATACTCGCCAGCGAGCTTGTCGTGCAGCTTATCGCCGCGCATGCCTCTGTTTCCGGCTCGCCGGCCCCTACGCGACGACAAAGCTATGACGACGGCGACGATAGCGCCCGTGTCGTCGGTCGTGGTCTCGATTCGGGACTTGTAGATACGCCGGATTTCCGAGTGGATCTTTCCGCGCTTAGCCTTGTCGCCAACGGGCTCCGACGTGATTGACCTGATTTTAGAGCCGTCTGCGGCATGCTCACCGCGAAGCATAAGAGCCAAGCTGTTGGCGAATTCGTCTCCAGTCAAGCCAGAAAGCGAGGCTAAGTCATCGGCAGAAACCTCGATTTTGTCTTGTTGCTGTGCTTGTTCATTATCTTGTTGCCGAGAGTCAGGCTGGCATTCCGTTGTCTCGGTCCGGCCGTTGGCCGCGGCAAAGCACGGCTCCTCTGAAGCTGCTTGTCGTGGATTTTTGGGTAGCTTTAAACTTGATGAGCCCAAGCCGGTAATAATTTCCCTCGTACTTGATTCATTCTACTTACTTGCTGGGACTCGTCGGCCGTGCCCGCTTGTCGCAGATGAACAACCACGCCATCCTTGCCAATCTCATGGACCTGGAAGTCGGAGAAGCTGGTCAATGCATTCAATCAGAGACTCGTGTTCGGAAAAAAGGCAGAAGCTGGGGCCCGTTCACGCTCACACTCCAACTCACCGCACTCTCTGCTCACCGGTCCAAGCCAAGGTGAGCGGCGTAGCGCGTGCGGTGATGCCTATAGAGCGCGAGTAGGCAGCGCTCCCGCGCATGAGGTGATGTGCCTGTTCGGTCATTGCAAGACAGTTCAGCTCCAAGAAACATCGGAATCACGACTTGTAGGCATGGAGTTGCTGCCGTCTCGATGTTTCTGTCGCTTCGCGGGACTGCTCGTGGTTTTTTTCCCCCGGAGTGCTCCTAACAAGATGCACATCGTTCGCTATTTAATAGGGCTTACCTAAATACCCAGGCCTCTGGCTATTTACCCCGAAAAGTGGGTCATATGTGGCACAAGAGTGGCGCAGCGCACTACATCACACAGTAAGGCTGAGTGAAGCTTTTTGCAATGCCTCAACAACGCCGCATTCAATTCCCAAGTGTCGCATATTACTGGCTTATTACTTTATTACAGTGTGCGTACACTTCCGCGGAGATCGGAAACATCGTCAAGAACTCTCCATCTCGAACTGCACCCTATCAATACGAACGTTCCGCCTCTTGATGGCTATTACAGCTTATTTCGATCTCGAGGCGCACCAATACGACTTCGTAAACGTATTTTGTATGAAGACCTGTATGAAGAAGTACTTTGTCAACTCCCAGATGGGTTCACAATGGCTAGAAGGCGTGGAGTCTCTGCAAGGCCCTGTACGGGCTTCGGCGGTCCCCGTTGCTCTGGTATAGGGTTCTCACGGCACTCTTCAAGGAAAAGGGCTTCCGTTTGGTACTGGAAAAAATTTGCGTAATAACAGATGGAAATATCTTGGTGTTTTTCCATGTCGACGACCTCGTTGCCCTGTTCAGGAAGGAATTCAGACACATACACGATACCCTCACAAGGGACCTGATGGACAGATTCCAGGTCAAGGACCTTGGGGACCTTCAGTGGTTTTTGGGAATCTGAACCTTACGGGATCGTGGCGATCTGCGACTGTGGCTTCTTCAAGAACCATACATACAAAAAGTCATCAACAAGTTTCGCGGCCTTCTAGAGGGAAGAAAGGCTCCTCAACAACCCCTCGGGACAACCAAGCTTCAACTCTCGGAAGAACAGGCCACGCGACAGGAAATCAAGCTTTATAAACAGTTCATCGGGTGCTTGACCTATCTCGCATACATTACGCGGGGTGAAATTGCTTACGCCTCATCGATTCTCGCGGGATTCCTGACAAACCCGGACGGCACACATCGGAACGCCGCCCTAGATCTTCTTTTTTTCTCGACGCTACCCAAGACCTCGCCATTCAATTTGATGGCAACAACCCATCGATTGAAGGCATATCCGATACTCTGCGACGACCGCACATCACTGCAACGGTCTCAGACTCGGATAGACCAAACAGTGTGGGAGAAAGAATCTATGTTGAGTTGTCTAAAGAACTAAGAAAGGGTTCTGCCTACAGCCAGGTACTGCCCCCATCTATACTCATACATACAGGCTACTTCGTATATCAAGGAATACCCTTTTGAAGCCCTGTTTGGGATTCCCGCAACCAAAACACGGGCTTATAATTAAGGTTTTTGGTGGATCAGCCGTCTTCAAGGCAGGAAAGCAAGATACCATCACGACTTCAATAAAAGAAGCGGAATTCTTCGCCCTCGCACAGGTCTTGAAGGAGGTCTACGCTTTCCACCGGCTCTGCAAGGAGATGGGCTTTGACCCTGACCAAGAGACTATCTTAAGATGCGACAATGCCCAGACTGTCGGACTTGTCACCAAAGAGACTGAAACTGGTGACAAAACTAAGGCACGTAGATATCCACGGTTATTGGCTCCATTGAGAGGTTCTTCGGGGCAACATCAAAGTGACCCCTTAGAGAAAGAAAAGGGCCCTTGAATGGACTCCCTCGGCTCTCAGCAACCCCAGCAATAGCCTCTGCAGACGAACAGTGGCTCAAACCCGGCTCCTCAACGCCTTCGACTTCCTAATAATGGAGCCCCGACCTCTGCCAATCTAGTCCTTCGAGTCGTTCTGTCGATTAATAACACGGGCAAGTCTTCCAATAGCCTGCAGAACCATTTGATCTACGACTCAGGGCGAACATTACGGTTGTCAGCAATGCTGTATGATTCGAAGAAGGGTCTATCGTATGGGGCTCGTCAGAGACCGTACGGGTCGGAGATCAACAACTCCCGGTCTTAGCTTCCGGCATGGCCTCAATCTCATTGTCATCAGGAGGTCTAATTGAGTTCGCTGACTGCTGGCTGTGCCACAGATGCCTACGTGCGTGTTTGCAGCACATCAAGGAATAACAGCAGCCAGTCGGTCTGGTAAAAATTGCCGGTCGGTCCGTCTGGATTCTAGCAGACGGTCTGTCTGTTAGCCACAATGGCCTGAACTCACGACTTGCAGCCGTACGGCATGGACAAGGGCACACGGCCGCCACAAGCAAGAATTGTCCAACCCGATCTGGAAATGAGATCTTAACAGGACGCCTGTGGCGGAAAGCTTTGGCTCCGTAACAGTCCGTAGATGCCGCGATTATTCCCAAGCCTAGCAGAAGAAAATTTTCTCCAAGGAAGCTTCCACACAGAATATCACCAAGCTCACACGCAGCCTCTCTATGATCCCCTTTATTTTTTAAAAAAAAAGTGTACGACGGACAAGCTAAGGATATTTTTGGAAGATCACGGTCTGGATCCAGTTGTCAAAGATACAGAAAAATGGTTGGTTCTCTTTTTCTTTTCTCTATCGTAGGGTCAGAAGCCCTCTATTTAATTCATCCTTTCGCGGGTCGTCCCTCCTTTCTTCTGTTCGCGGTCTTCGTCTCTTCTTTGTTACAAAACTATTCCACTGACTCGTTCCTATGTCCTCTCTCATCTTTCACCCCATTTCATCGGCCTACCATATCCCTGCGATCACCCCTTCAGATTCCTCGTGTTCGCATCTCCTCATTCACTGGGTTGATGGTGGAATACACAAATATAATTGAAAGGTTTTCAGATAATTGATTAGAAACTGGAAAATAAAATGAGAGATATACGATTACTGTCAGAGGCGTAGCCAGCTAGCTGACGGGAATGCATTCGCATGAATGTATTGTGTGATGATTGATTAGGAAGGAACTTATTAGTTTTCGTGTGGATGTATTCATCCCCAAGCTGCCCTATTCACGTGCTTTGATTATCTCATCACGGTCAATCCGTGGCCGTGCTGCGTCGCACCTAATCGAACTCACAACCCTCCCCCGAAAAAATTTTCAGCTTCTCGCTGCTGTTAGATTTCGATAGTGCCAGTATTCTGTGCACATGCTACACTAACATGCAACAACTCCGCGAAGCCAACTGGCTCTCGACCTCAACACCACCAGCACCACTCTTCCCCCAGGCACAACGAGGACTACACACCACACGGCTTCCGCGACGGGATTCCTGGGAGGGTTTCCCGTCGCCCGAACATGCTCAACTCGTGCATTCGCCACGATTGAGCGGCTTACCGCCCAACCTCGTTGCCGCCGATGCAACACCTCACCGGTCCGACTGCGCCGAAAGGTATTGCTCATGAACCCAACCTCGCCAGGTTTTCTCCCGCGGGAGTTTTCCCTGGCTTTTCACGATCCTTCGTATGACGGCTTGCGGGCGTCGGACGCGCCGGACCTGGGGGAGAGGACCAACCCAGGCTTCAGGGAGTGGAGGAGAATTCTGGTTGGGAACATGACGAAGAGGGAGCGGCGGAAGTCCTAAACATACGCGCACCCATGATGTTGCTGCGGACAGGGTCGGTCTGAATTAACGGGCCCGAACCCCTTTCGACAACCTGCTGGCTTGTGAGATAGCCGATTGAACCGGGAGACGCGATTAGCGCGTGCTCCCGCGTCGTTTGCCCTATCGGGATGGCGCACGTGCATAGGGCACGTGCTGCACGACGTTAATAAATCCACCACCACCATCCCGGCCGACGGAATCCTCAGCACGACGCCAGATATTTGCTACAAACCTAAATCACCATCATATCCGACGCGTTCGGTGTCCAGCCGCCACTGCACTCTTTCTTCGTTGCGGTCGCGAGAGAGTCCGGCCGCCCCGTCGTGAATGGCTCATCTCGGCGGTGCAGGCCGCAATCTGTCACTAACAGAGGAGCTAGAGAAGCTCGAGCAGTCCATCACGCTCACGCTGCAAGGTGCGTACAACAGCCTCGGCCTGTCTGTTCCAGGTCCATGCTAAAGGCGCTCCAAGACTCACGGTGGTGCCAGAGATCGACCACAACTTCAGCAGGGCGCATCGCATCGTCACCACGAGCATCTTGCCTCTGGTCGAGCAGTATGGCGAACATTCACGGGCCGTTTGGGAGGCGTCCAAGGTACGAACTTGTCGAAGTCTCGAATTGATCTCGGTAGCTAGAGGCTGAGGGTGTCGCAGTTCTGGAAGCAGTTCTTCGAGGCCTCGGCCAATGTTTCTCTTTCGGGCTACGAGGAGCTCACGAACGACGATGCAGCCACGGACGTGGACGTGGACCAGACAGTCACGGACGACGGCGGTGAAGACTCCACAGCCGAATACATCTCTCTCCTCGACGAGGCCGACGACACTACAAAGAGGCCTGACGAGGACCAATCGACCTTGCATAGGGAAGAGTCGCTGCTGGACGATACTGATCTTACGGGGAGCACGCCTCGTCCTCCGGCGTCCAAGAGAATCCAACCACAACTGCTATCCAACCTCGAGTCCCCCTACGAGGCAATGAGACGCGAGATGAAAGAGGAAGAGTTGGGGACGGCAAGTCTCGTAGATGAAGACTTTGGCGGCGAGGAGGATGATTCAACCCTGCTGTTTGCTCAGCGCACCGCTCGGTTGCCAGACATGTCCATTACGCCGAAGAGCTGGCTAGGAAGAGGCAGTGCGAAGCAGTCAACCCAGCAGCACAAGGACCCACTCCTTCATCGCGTGCTCGACAAAAACTACAGGCTGCAGGCGACACCGCACCGGCCTCCATACCACATCTCTCCATTGAAGAAAGCGGGAGAAGACGAGAGCAAGGAGAAGCAGGCGGCGTGGCATGACTCGCCGGCATCACCAGAAATGGCTGTTCCGACCCTGCGCAGTGAAGCCTTCTTATCGCCGTACAATGATGGCCGACAGCGGCTGGCCGCGGCTACACGAAGCGGCCCCAGAACGCCAGGCCTCAGCGTGCAGACGCCGTCGACGGCTAAGAAGTCGCGAAATGCGCTCGCAAGCGCAGGAGAGAGTGTGGTGACGGGCAGGCAGGGTAGACAGCAATATGAAATAGATTGGGACAGCGATGAGGAGGGTGACGACGTCGACCTCTATGCTGGCATGAGCCCGCCAAAAACGATACAGTTTGCTCTGCCACCCTCGAAGCTGCTACAGACACCAGGTGAGTGATAAGACCAACCGCATCCGCTCAGGATAATCAGCAAAGTTGACGCGTTTTTTTCTGTTTTCCCCTTGCTCTTTTGCACCTTGCAGCCAGAGAAGCAAGCAAGAGAATCGTGGAAAATATCCTGTTGGACGCTGGTGCAGACCCGGCGTCGTCCGAGTATAGTCCGTCCATGGTCAAGATGAATGAGAACATTGCCAACGATAGTTTCTAAATGACAAGCATGGATCGAGATGGCACGAAGCCAAGTCACGAGAATAATGAAACTGGCACATATATGGCCCTCGGTATGAACCAATGCTACGCACTGGATGTACTGGAGATGCCGCATCCCTGGCAAAATGCCGCACGAAACAACAGACGACAGCCGTGGGCGGCGCAACCCCAGCCGCCGGGCTCGCATTGTGTGGACAGTTTTCGAAGTCCTGAAACGCCGTGGACTAAAATGTAAAGTCATGAGGGGAGGCGTTTTTCGATTGGACCGAGGTCCGTCCTCGATTCTCGGGCCAATTTCCGTCGTGACCACGGAGACTTATGCTTCACACAACCCTGAGCCGAGGCTCAGCTGACGACCTAGCTGTAGAAACGCACTGTCGGCATGGTGATGATGGGGACCTTGACTCTCTTGGTGGGCTTGGAGCACGGGCAGGTAAGGTCAGAGCCGGCAGCATGGTTGCCGTGACCATGGTCCGAGGCTGGCGCGCGAGGCAACGGAGCAGGCCTCGCTGCTGAAGAGGTGCTTCTCATCCTCGGCGACGGCCAGGCCCCGGTAGCATTGGCAAGAGTCCGAAGCGGATGCTGAGGGAGCAGCACGGCGGAAGAAATCCGAGAGCGCGGCCTTGACGTGCTTGCGATGGGAGATGTAGGGCGAGGAGATGGACCCCAAGGCGTTGTGGGACTGGTTGGGGGTTGGGGGCATGGCGGGCAAGTCTCCGATGGCTGACAGACTTGCGCCTAGCTGCGAGCGTGGCTCTGCTGCTCTTGACACGATGGTCGACCAGAGACCATATAATAAGAACCTAGAATCATCATTTGATAAGTCTCATGAGAAGAAAGAGCAGAGTGGTTATCAGCAGGCGGCCTATTTATATTGTCCAGACGAAGCAATCGTGTTAGTCGGGATAGTCAACGGAATGGCTGGATGCATAACTGGGCTTGCATCGGACGATATGGGGCATGACTCAGATCGGCGAGCCGCTCTGGTGGCGGTGGGCGGCTCTTGCGGCAAGCCCGGCGAGATTCTTCATTTTTGGAGACATGCCAGGCAGAAGGGATGAGAAAGGGGGGGCGTCAAGCGGGTTTGCCAACTCGGGAATATGTACGAGGCACCTGTCCGTCTACCGGGGGCGCTGCGATTTAGTACTGCGTCTACGAAGTACAGGGACGGACAATACATGGCTCGAGACTTGGGAGTCCTAAAGTCGGAAGTTTTGGCCCTTTGGCCCTGTCGATGTGGATGACCGCAACTCGTGGAGCCAACGTTGAAGTGAGTCATTACGTGGCGCGACATAAAGTCGTGCGCCGGAGGCACCCCATTGGCCTCGTCGTCAACCTTGAGAAAAGTTTGGTTGCGATGACTCAACCACGCCTGGATCCGTACTCACCGCAGACGCCGTTGACCACTGCTATTGCACGGGCGTCACAGGCGGCATCGGGTCCAGCTGGTCGGAACGCCGCAGCCCTGGTGGTCTTGGGCCACCAAGCCCGCCCGGCCAAGGGGTTGCGCGTGGTTGCCGTCACCGTGCCCTGCAATAAAGTGCATCATCGGGAGGCCATCCAGCACGCACAGGTCTCAAAAGCTGCACGGGGCCCCTTGTCCCTTTCCCCATGCCGGCCAGCCGACGCCACACATGGGCTGAAGATAATCCTTCGGGGCGGATGAGGTTCTCTACTGGCGGGAGTCGCGAGGCGGCCTTGCGTACGTGGCGTGATGGGAGGCATGTGTCGCATCTGCTCAGCCGCTGTTTGTCAAAGTCACACACCAGCAGCTGGGGTCTTTTATAAGGGCAAAAGGCCTCGAGCCTATACCTACATACTTGGTCTGGCGATGACTAACTTATCAATTAGTCATCGTTAAAGAATTGGTTGTACGAAATATTCTTGTCAGTCCGGCCCGCCTGCCGTGAAGACGGGCGTCCGCCAAGAGTGATTGACGTAACCAGTTCGGCGCCGCATCCCGCCAAAGTCCCTTTCCCCGCCCTTCCAATCCACCTCCGACTACGAATGCCGCCTTGTTGCTTCTACACCGTACAGGGGCCGAGGATATGGCGTCAAAGACGCCTCTGCCACCAGAAGAATTGCCGCCATCATATCCCCTTGCCGTCCTAAACCCCGCAGACGTCGCCTCGGCGGCCAGTTTCGCCAAACCCTGCAAGCGCATCCAAGAGGTCCACCATGTCTCCCGCTTTCTCCGGAGCTTGGCCTACCGCGACATCGGCGTCTTTATTCTCCAGCTCAACCATGCGCTCTGCCCTCGCCATGAACCCGGGTCCAGCGCCCCCCGCATTTTCCCCTCACACCCGGCGGTCCGGCCTCCACACCGTCGATCCTGAGCCTGCAGGCGCTGCTGGCCGACCTGGAGAGCCTCATACAGCTGGCACCGCCGGACAAGGGTCCGAGGAGGTTCGGCAATGTCAGCTTCAGGACATGGCATGCTTTTTCGAGAAAAAGTTGAATGACCTGCTTAACGCGGGCCTGCTGGGTCACTTTCTCAGTCTCGGCGGCGGTGCTGTAAAAGAGGAGGTGGCCACCTATCTCCTCGGTGCTTTTGGCCATGCCCAACGGCTGGACTACGGAACGGGACATGAGCTGAGCTTCCTGGCCTTTTTGGGCTGCCTATGGAAGCTGTCCTTCTTCCAGGATGGAAGGCAGGGTGGCGAAATCGAGCGCGACATTGTCCTCAACGTCATCGAGCCGTGAGCCCTCCTTGGTCCAACATCGACGTGCCCAGTGCGCTGACCGGTTCTTCAGGTACTTGGGTGTCGTTCGCAAGCTCATCCTCACCTACACACTCGAGCCCGCCGGTTCGCACGGCGTCTGGGGCCTTGACGACCACTTCTTCCTCCCCTATATATTCGGCTCCGCCCAGCTCTGCCGACCAATCTCCGACGCCGACCCGATGCCCCAGGAAGGATCGGTTCGTGGTGCGCCCAAGCCCAGCGACGTAATCAATCCCGCCATCGTCGAGGACCAGCGGGCCACCAAAATGTACTTTTCCGCCGTCGGCTTCATCAACGACGTCAAGAAAGGCCCCTTTTGGGAGCACAGCCCTATCTTGTTTGACATCTCCGGTATTCGCGACGGCTGGGGCAAGATTAACAAGGGTATGATCAGGATGTTTAATGCCGAGGTGCTGGCCAAGTTCCCTGTCGTGCAGCATTTCCCCTTCGGCTCGCTTTTCTCCTGGGACGAGGACCCGAACGCGCCGCCACTGCTAACGCAGTCCGCACACACTGCCCATGAGCCCGCGCTCGACGCCGGCCCAGCCAAGCCGCCTATGCCGTCAAGCCCGGTGACGGGAGCAGCTGCGCCGTGGGCTCAGGCCACGCGGATGCCACAGCCACTGACGGGCCCAGGCATCCCCTACTCCCGCATCCCGCCCGGTCCCAGCTCCGGCGCGCTGGACTCGAGGGCGCCCCGGGCCAGCCCATCAGGAGCAGAGTTCACTGCCGTGCAAATCAAAATCACCAAAGCGCCGTGGGCCAAAGACGCCTAAATCCGCGCCAGTCTAGACGTTCCACATGAAGCGCTATACGGCCCGCCTATGGTGGAATAGAAGACGGTCAAGCCCACTCCCGGCCTTACGGCACAGACAAGCGTTGCATGGTCTGAGGACTGAACACTCGCCTGTGAACTATCATATTGATGACGGCAGGAATACAAGACAAGGAAAAAAGAGGCATGACCGAGGCATAAATACGGTGAGGCATTGGGGTATAAGCTTAGAGCGCAATGCGCCATCCATCTTTCCTGGGTATCCTGCGAAGCGCAACAGGAAATGCAATCAGAACCAAATGAATAGAAATACCCACCGCCCAGTAGCGTCTCTCGAGTGGCCCCGCTCCAACGCGTCCAAGCGGAGACATTAAGCTAGCCCTTAAGCCCATGGCGAGCCAGTATCCGGTGCGGCAACCGCGACGTCACAGCAAGGAACCGTCATCAGGCAGTCGGTGCGGGAGCGGCGGTAGCAGCGGTCCCGTCCACCTTGTTGGCTTTGGCGGTAGCGAGTTCGACAGCCGCGTCCGGGGTGGCGTTTGCCTTGGCGGGCTCCATCAGCGCTGTCGAGTCGTCAGCCACACAAGCATACACAGATGCTGATGCGTCAAACTGGTCACGAGTCAGAAATTGAATGCTTCCGCACCTGGAACAGCTTCAACCGTCTGAGCATCGCCTGGCTTGACTTCGCTTGGATGGGCAGCATGTCGGGAATCCGCCTCGACGGCGCCGACAGCAGGCGCAGGCTCCCCTATTGCCGTACATCAGACACGCGCGGATTTATGGGATCACGAATCGCCTGAAAGACGTCAAGGAGATGCACGCACTGGCTGGAGCAGGCTCAGCAGGCCCAGTTTCGGTAGGTGCGGTAGCAAGCGTCGTGCTGGTGTCGGCTGTGGCGGCGGGGGCAGCCTCGGCGGATTTGGCAGCCTGAGCGGGCTTGTCGTCGGTAATCTGCTTATCCACCGGCTTCTTGTCGTGCTTCTTCAAGGCAGCCTTGAGCTTGGCCTTGAAATTGTCGAGAGCGCCGATAGCTACACAACCAGCGGGGTCCACACAATTAGAGTTGGCGGGGACAAGCCAAGAGAACAAAGGCAAGGGCAGCTCAACTCACGAATGCCAGGCATGACGAAGAGGGAGGGGTCGTGATTTGTCTGAATGCCGCGCAAAGAAATACAAGGTTAACCGATCTTGGCCACAGTTGGAGTCGGCGAATAGACGCGGGTGCTGGCGATGACGCAGGGGTTGATGAAGCCCCGACCGAAACGTTGAGCGGGCGAAAAGGAAAGACAAACAAGCGCGGCGAGCCTCCGGGGCAGGGAAAAAGTAAAGAAAAAGGAAAGCGAAGCTCATTTTCGGCAGACGGCGGGGAACAGCCCTGTTCGCGACAGACACCTACCTACTGCCTAGGCAACGGAGGTAGAGGATCAGGTCGCAGATAGAAGAAGGAAGAGCGCGAAGGAGGAGGTCCACCAAATTGAGGCGTGAGGCAGACGAGCGCTGAAGAAAGTGCAGAGGCGGAAGTAAAAGAAGACGAGGAGGTGATAGAGGAAGACAGAGGGGGCAAACCAGAAAAGAGCGGAGGCGAGTGAGAAGGCTCAGAGTCGTTGGGGGTTTGGGGAGAAGGCACGGGGACAAGCCAGGGGTACGTATCCTGCGTATCTGGCGTAAGGCGCTGCATCATGGGCACGATCTGCTGGCCAGTGGGGCCATACACAGGAGCTCACGTGGAGAACGCATGACAGGCCGCCGAAACCTCGGGCCCAGGTCTCCGGTACCGCGATGCTCCGCGCGGGACGCATCGCAGCGGGAGTCGCCGGCACATTCCTGCCTCTCGAAGCGGGACGGTTTTATTCATGCGCCGCCATAATAGGCTAGGCATCATCTGCGGCGGCCGACGCGCGTGGCAGGCAGGGGAAGGGGGGGGGGCTAAAAGCACATATACACCTCTCCCGGGAACGACGCCCGACCGACCAACCTGGCTCCGGAAGTCTGCTTCTTTCGCTCTTGCGGCTCCAAACCGACGTACGACAGTAGCTGGCGAGCGTTGTCCGGATGAGACGGGCCTCGTTCGTGTGCATGAGACTGCCGAGGAATGCCGAGGCTGGCATCGGCATGCCGAAATCCTCGCCAGTCCACTCCATTGTCTGCTGTCACGCACTAACAAGTCTCATAGCCAAGCGGGCAATCCAAGGGGCCCTTGGCCGAGTGAGAATCTGCGCAGTCCCGAAAACCAGGTCCAGCTTAGCTCGATCTCTTCAAATGCGTGCCGTCTATTACGGCATGCTGTAACCAAGAAACAACCCATCCGCGAGCCGAAACACCCCCCCCTTGGGGGGGGCGCACCAAAAAATTGTGTACCCAGGTACGGTGAAAAAAAACCGTCTACACGCCACCCTAGTTAGGTTAGGGCCAAACCGTGGATTGAACACGGGACCTCTTACAGTTGAGAGTGGGACCGCGACCTCAAGATTGATTGGACCGCGACCCGGTGTCCCAAAGCAAGAATCATACCACTAGACCATTTGGCCGCTATTAGCTTGCAACACATATTTACTACTTTATTCATAATTCTTGTTCAACGTTTGGCCAAGTAACTTTGAACCTGCACTTCATGGGCTTGGCTAAGCGTCCCCACACGTGTCACGCAGGCACAAGCCCGGCACGACGAACGCACGACCAGCCTCTTCATCCGCGATTCACATCCTCTCTTTCAACCACTGCTGAACGCGCCTCTGTCCACTCTCGCTCATCTCGACGCTCCCAGTCTCTGGACCCACCTCGCCGATTCTTACCCTGCGTTGCGCCTCCTCCGAGATGTCGTCGCTTACGCGCCCCCCAAGTTCTACCTCACCGACGCTGTGCCTCATGAGGTTGGCTAACTGTTCTGCCTGCACCGAGAATGTGTGCGCTGACGGCTCTGCGGCCTTGGCCCATGATCTGTCGCTTTTTTTCCACGGAGAATCGTAAAGAAGGAGCGCATGTGGCACCTTGACCGACGCGTAGGACGGCGGGAACCTCAGGTACGATCTCCGCGGCTTCCTGGGTAGCATCACCGTCACCTGCTCGTCATCACTCCGCCTGGCCTTTGCCCTGATCACATCTTGCACGCTAACCACGGTTTTCCTTCTCCCCGACTTGATTGTGCATCGGATCCTTTCCAAGTCTTGCTTGGCTTTCAACCGGGCCGATTCCTCCACCGTCATGGTAAAGGATGGAGGGATGTGCAGTCCGGGACTGTAGAAGAACAAACTTGGGCTAGCAAAGGCATCGAAAAGATTGGTTGGCTCGGAAAAAAGGCCGGGAATGTCTTTCTTCAGCCTGTACAGCCGGGACTCTGGCGGCGGCTCCCGTGGGGAGCTGTGCGTCGATGGCTTAGTGCTTCTGTTCAGAGGGTGGTCAGGTAGGAACATGGTCCAGTCGTAGATGCCGTTGTATCCGATGAACCCTCTCACAGAATAAGGGCCCTGGGTATGTGCTTCGGTCAAAGATAACGAGGCGGCCAGTGTAGCCCCGAGATGGGAGCCATATACATAGACATCGCGCCTAGGCGCCTGTGATGGCAATCCAAGAGCCTCCATGAGTCGGGTGAAAGTAGTGACCGTGTCGTGGACGGGTGCTGGCCAGTGGAGGAGCGGAGCGTCGCCATGTCCGTCAACGGCCTGTTTGGCCTTGGCCCAGCGATAATTGATGCTGGCTATCGGGAACCCCTGAAGGAAGCTGGGGATCTTGGCAGACGAGCCATCGGCGGATGGGAAGGGGGGCAGATGAACCAGAAGACACCTGGATGAGCTCTTGGGATCGTTGAATAAGCTAAGAGACGAGGCGGAATCATCAGCATCAGCACCAGCATCAGCGCATCTTGTGTGTCGGGGGGTTCTTTTCTTTTTTTACGGCGACCACGTTGGCACGAATGCAATGCAATAGAGAAACAAGACGTGACGCACTCGACGGATACACGGCCGCCTGAGCCGCATCTCACGTCAATTCTTTGTAAATTGCGGGTGCTGTAGGCTCTAGGCCGGGTCCATGGCAATATGACGCGGAAAACTAGCGAGCGGGTAGGCATGGCTTCCTGTCTCGACACGCCTTCATGAGCTCCAAAAGGTCAGGCTGGGCGGGCAGATGAGGCCTATCCATGAAGGTGGGGGAGTTCAGACCCGGATCATTAGCAGGCTACGACTGTGAGAAGAAAAGACAGCGATTGGCCTCGGGCGTGGTCTCCGCATCGTTCGCGAGCACCATGATGTGGTGGAGCGGTGAGGTCCTACCTCAATGGATTCCGCGTCCGGATCACGGATCACCAAGCTCGGGTCTTGACACCGCGATTGGCTTTTCCTGAGAGGTTTCCGACAAGCCAACCGAAAAACCACGCACACTGGCCAGTCGTCTTTCCTTGTCCCCGTCTACTTTTGCGTTAGCCTTGCTCGGAAGTCATAAAGCGACAAGGCGAGGCTACACTGATAATCAGATAGTTGGCTTGAGATTTTTTTGGTGGATCGTCAATCTCCTCCTGTATGATAAACGATAAGTAGCGACAGGGCATTCATCCGTCTCGTCCCACTTCGTACATACAATTTCATTATTAGCTAACTAGCTAGCTACATGCATAGTTCTTAATTTAGTCACCAACCAAATTCTTAGTTTTTTCCCTTCTCAGGCACTCGAGGCAAGGGCGTCCAGCAGCAAACTGCTGACGCATCGATTGGTGCATTTGCATCAATCCATCCGCTGCAACCTCTGAGGCCCGTAGAATGCCCAGCACACATCATCTGGCCTCGACTTTTGCTTCCTAAGAAAATCTGCTACGTAACTATTACAGCTGCTCAAGAACCTGGTCACGATTCTCTTCACCTCGCCCCTCTCCATCTCCCGGCCTCCCCATGGCTCCGCCCCTCCTAAAATGACAGTCCTCGACGAGAGCAGGATGATTCGCCGGGAAATTTTGGCATTTTGGCCAACATTAGTTGTAGTAGCTACCATATTACGGGTCACTTGCCATGAAGGGCGGCCGGGGCCTGTCGAATGTCGCAGCCGCAGCTACAACCATGATCGCCAGCTCTGGGCAGGGGTGCACCAGCCTCGACCAGACCGGCCAGCTACAAAAGTCCTGTCGACGGATGAGGGCGGCCGCTGTCGTCGACGCGACGCGATGGCTTGTGTTGTGTTGTGGGCAAAGAAACCGGAAGTAGCATCTGGAAACACCGAGTGTCTTGATTCCAACAGTGGCCCATCAATTTTAGAGCACGAGGCGTCGTGGCGGCCGGCGGACAAAGACGCGGCATGAACAGTGACACTGGCAATGCGGTCGCGAGAGCACGTGGAAAAGGGGAGAGGTTACAAGTACTCGCATTGCAATTACCAAGATATGAGCAGTGCCCTGACCTGGAACCCAAATCGTCACTCGTGTCACCTGTCTGTCGTATGCAAGCTTTCGCTGTGTCTTGCACATACTGCAATGTAATTGAATGCGGTTTCAATGTCAGTTCGCTCGCTTTTAGCAACTCGACCCCTTTCCCGTGCCCATGCGCTTGCCGCTACCCATGTCCGCCGAGGAGTAGTCTCCGGTTCCTCTTGATGACGGCGTTCAGCCCCTTCTCCAACTTCTCTGTCTCCCGGCGCGTCGCGACGAGGGCTGCCTCGGCGTCTTCGACGCTCATCAGAAGCGGCATGCTGCCGACCCCGGCGCCGCTTCCAAGCAGCCTGCTGCCCCCCTCGTCGCCCGGCGCTGCCGCCCATGTCGTTGTCGCTGCCGGCAATGGCGGAGCGGTGAGGTCGTGAATCGAGCGGCCGCCTTCGGATGCGCTGTAGATACCCACGCCTGCGGCCGCGTCCGGGCCGTAAAAGTAGGGCGCGAGCGAATTGAGGCTCCAGGCCGCCGAGTCGCGCGCCACCGGTGATACCGACGAAGACGACGTGCTCGGCGCCGCTACGCCTCCTGCGTTGGAGAGACCTGTACCGCTCTCAAACTTGATGTTTAGGCGCGGCAAGACGTACTGGTTGATGTACCCGAGGGCATCTTCGCGTTGCAGTTTGGTCGTCAAGTCCTGGGCCTGGGGCCTCTTCAAAAGCGGAAAGATACTGGGCCGTCCGTTGGGTACGGCACGACCCCGGATGAGGGAGAAAGCGCCGCTACCGGGCTGGTGTCGGCTTGCGACGAAGGAGCCTGGGCTCTCCGCCGTCGCCGCGATAGCCGCCTGAAGCTTCAGGAAGTCGTCCTCTTCTTCGGCCGTCAGGCCGCGAACGCAGTCACCGTAAGGTGTAATGAGCATACGTCCGCCATCCTCGTGCGATTGCTTGCGGATCGGAACCCCCGCACGGAATGCGGTAAGATCTTCGTCGTTGATCTCGCCGCACTTGCACGCTTGGCCCTTGCATTGCCCTCTCTTGGCCGTCATCTGAGCACTACTCGTCGGACCGTGCTCCTGGCGAGAAACATTACTGTTGATGGCCTTGAGCATCTGCAGCCGGTCCTCCTGCGTCGTCCAAAGAAATTTTCGAATCTCTGCAAAGACGGACGCTGGCGTAGGCCATGATTTTTCGCTCGTCGCAGCTTTTCTGCTGCCATATCCTGGGTCGGCAGACAGGCGAGGCGAGGACTCTGGATAATATTTGATTGAGGCTTCCTCTTTTTTTCCCACTTCTGGCTCGCCCTCCTCAAGTCTGTCCTTGACTTTGTCCTTGCTGTTGAAAGATTTGGTCCTTCCATGCAATGAGGCCTGGGTCTTCGCGCCGCTTTCTCCTTCCGGGGCCTTGTCTACAGCGACCTCCTGGCCAACGCTCTCTAGCGCAGGCTGCTCGGCCGTCGAAGGTTCTTCAATACCGGGTTCAGTGCGTGGCTGAGCCGTCGTCGCTTTTCCAGGCCGTTCTTTTTTCTGCTTTTTCTTGCGACCCATTACCGGCGCGTGCTCTTCCGGTTCCGTCTTGGGGGCCTGGGCCAAAACCTTGACCTCCAGCTTCGTAGCATCCTTACGCTGCTTGCGCTGTTGGCTCTTTGTAGCGGGTCGTACAGCTGTCGAACCAACCTTTTTCGGCGGTGGCGACCCTGCCCGAGAGACCGATCGCGAGGCGGACAAGACGGATGCTGAGTCACTGATCACTTCGCTACCAGAAGTATCCTGACGTTGAGATATCGAGATGGCCTTGGCAGCGACTGATTGAGCCGGCGAGGACAAGGCGCCCGCCTCGACTTTTGCCTGGGGCATCACTCGAATTGATCTTGGAGCCATGCGCTGGACAGGCGATGCTACTGGAGCGGCAACTGAGTGGACTGAAGGTGGAGAGGGCGCGTTTGATGAGTCTATCGGGCGTTCAGTTTTGCTCGTGTTCTCTACTCGAAAATCGGGAAGCTTCAACGAGTCGACGCTGCCCTGACCACATTTCGCGCTCCCGGATGCTTGTGTCTGTTGCGCGGGTACAGGTATCGGGCTGTTCATGGGCTTGTCGGAGCCTTTCTCTGCTACCTTGTCCATGACCTTCTTGTGTGAATGCGTGCCCTTGGGGGTCGGCATGGATGGGTAGGCAAGCGAAGCGCTCGGCTGCTTCCGGCTTTTTGGCGCGTTCAGAGCCGGGAAGTTCTCCTCGTGCCGTGCGGACGACGATGCCGATGGCTGGCTCGGTTGGTGTTGAGATGGGGTGGGCTTGGCCGGCGTGGCATCCACTGCCGCCATGGTAGCTGTCTCGGAGCGAGCCTTACGAGGCGTCGGCTCGGGGTTCACGTTTCCCTGATCCAGGCTTGCCAGAGAATTTTTCGGCAGTGCTGGAATAATTTTAGATGTTCGCGGCTGGTTCTGTGTCGATTCTGGTTTCCATGCAGCTTCGGCAGGTTCCTGAAGAGTAGCAGATATTCCTGTAGGCTGCGAGTGCATGGCTTGTGGCTCGTCAAGCACCATTTCGTCGACAGAGTGCTTTTCTTCGTCCAGCGAAGTGATTTGGTTATCTGCCAAAAACGATTAGCCGATTGCCATTCAATGTCGAGGAGGAAGAAGCATTGAAACGACACAGGCTACGACACAACGCCAACTTGGTGTTACATGATGTGGGAGATGGGAGAGGTCATGCTACGGCTTCCACCATCGTCTTCCACCAGGGAGGGAGGGAGGGGGAGGGAGGACGAAGTGAAGTTCGACTATGATGAATCAAGGCCACCATGCTTTAATTCCGGCCACTTGTGCTGCCCAGCCTGAGGCCGGCCAAGCAGCTCGCTATGTTAACGTACATGAGGTGGAAGGTGGAAGACGATGATGGCTTGCCTGAAATGTCTCTGCCACCGAGCATCGGCAAGAACGGACATAGAAAGTGCGTGGTTAATGAAAACAATCAGTTGGGCACGTTGTTGCCACTGTGCAATTCCGGTTCCCTAAAAATATTTCGAACCAGCGCCTGCCAGCTGTTCTCAAAGCGCAGATAGTTCTGCCACTGCCTGCTAGATCGAAAGCATATCTCGTGATCCGTGAAGCAGATGTAACTATTTTTCCCTTTAGGGCTTGATTCAATTGCCCATGAACGCCGCCCTTCTTCCCATACCACAATTAAGAAAAAGAGGAGGTAAGGAGAAGAGAAAGGTTAATGAGTGTGAGATGAGGGTATGTTTGATTGTGTGTGTGTGTGTGTGTGTGTGTGTGTGTGCATGCATGTGTCGGACAAGCCATAAAAAAAGGTGCAACATCACGAGCTCTTTGTCAAAAGAGGCTCTCACAACTACCACCGAGGGAAGTTGGCGTTGTACATCATGCCTGGATTGTACCCACCTTGGCTCTGCCCACCAAACAGTCCCTGTCCGACTCCGGCATTGTTCCGCGATTGGTGTTGCATCCTTGCCTGCAGGATGCTCGGGTCCGCAAGATCTACTAAGCCACTCCCCCCAGAGGAGGAAGTGTTAGCATGTCTGTGCTTCTTCCCCTTCTTTTTCTGCTTCGGACCGAAGTCTTGAAATACTCCGGCGTGGTTACCGTAGAGCGGTGCCAGGAGGCCGGAAGCAGGGGCTGGAGTGGGAACAGACGACGCTGGGTACTGGCTTGAAAAAGAAGAAGTCATGTACTCACGCTTTGTCGCATCATGAGCTTGGTTGCTGCCTCCCCGATTCCGTCCGATGAGACTGAGCAAATCATTGGACGAGTCCTTGGGGGCAGCACCAAAGCCCGTTCCAGCAAACGACTGGCCAAACATGCTCGGGGCGTGCCCGTCGATTTGAGACCAGGAGGCGGCCCAGGCACCGACGACCCATAGAATTGGTTACCGCCTGGCGTCTGAAAAGCGTTTGGCATCATTGACGATTGCTGAGACATTATTCTCGAGTTCGCTGCGAGCTTGACATTGGCGGAGTTCGAATTCTCGTTGTTGAAGCTGAATCGGGAGGTTTGACGGTTGTGCCCCTGGCCTTGGAACAAGCTGTTCTGACCAGAAATGCCGCGGTGGAGCTGTTCACTGAACTCTCCTTGTTGAGATCGGAGAGAGGCAAGCTGCTGAGGTGTCATTGTTCGACCCATGGAGTTGGCGGGCCCCTGGCCGAAATTAGAGCCAGTCAGGGCAGATTTTAAGATGCCGTCGGTGCTGGCTCTTTGAATTGGGGGCTGGGTAGTAGCCTGCCTCATTTCGTAGCCGTGACCATCGCCGCTCAGGTCTCGTTCTTCAGGTTCGCCACCAAGTGCCAGGCTGCCACCTCCAGTTTCAAGCTCTCCTTCTGATTGGGCCTGCATTTCGCCGGGTTCCTCTGAGTCTCCGACTCGCGAGCCTTCTTCTTCCCGTATAGCCCTTCGCTTCTCGCCTCCTCGGATGTCGAACATGGGCGGGCCCAAATCGCTACTGGCAACATGCCTAAATTTGGGAAGCTGGCAAGCACCCAACGCTCTTAGCATCTCGTCCAAGGAATCGCTACGAAAACGACGCGGGGGTTCCTTGACTGTTGGTCCGACAATTTTTTTTTCTGTACTTGCAGAAATCGTCTGTGGAGCTTCGGCGGAATCCAAGGTTTTCTGAGCTGTCTCCGTCGCAGCAGGTACAGATGTCGAGATAGCGGGACTGGAGATCGAGGCGGCACCGCTAGTAGCTTGACTACCCCGACGACTGCTTTGTGGATTTCGAGCCCAGCTAGCGGACGAAGGTAGGGCCGATGCGTCGAGTCCGTTCTCGGACCCATCTTTGCTAGATGAGCGGGCCATGAGTTGCGACGAAGGAGGCGGTGGGGGTGTCGGTTGACTGCTTTGTTGCCGAGAAGCCGCGCGAGATCCTCCACCGCCTGATAGTGGTCTCTGGCTCTGAATACTGTTCATAGACGACAGGTCCTGCCGCGTGTAGCTATCCTCCTCATCACCCTGCTCGTGAAGGAACATGCAGCCGGGGTTATTGCATTTTTCATTCTTGAGCCATGCGGAGCAGTATTTTGTCGTTCCATACTGTGCCTTTAAAATTCGGTCACCGTTCTGGGATCCATGAACAGCCTGAATGCATCGTGTAGCTTCCTCAGGCTTCTCGAACGTTACATAGATGCCCAACGAATGGTGTTGACCGTCGGAACTTTTTCGATTGCTGATCGAGATTTTGAGGATGTTTCCGTATTGACCAAAGAACTCATGTTTTCGTAGAGTTCTGAGCAGTTCGTCTTCGCGGACAGTAGGTGCCAGGCCGGTGATGTAAACAAGGTTTTTCTGAACGACCCGCACGCCGATCAAGTTCTTGCGGTTCTCCTTTTCTGCTTCGCGTTTCTGTACCTCTTTTTGCCGTTGCTCCTGGGCTCGCTTCTTCTGGTTCTTCTGAATATTGGCGCGAAACTCGGCAACTCTGGACAGGATTCAGATTACGTAGTCTGAAACCTCACACGAGGACTGTCTAACTTACTCCTCCTGAGTGACGACCTTCCACTGAATCGTCTTTTCGTCGTAAGGTCGCCTGCAAGCAGGGCAGAGGCCGTTCATGTTGTTTTTTATGTTGTTAAAGCAGAACTGGCAAACCTATTGAGCGATAAGGTGAGTTAGCCGAGGCGATTTTGGCCAAAACTGGAGTGCGATGCTCCAGCTGTTAGCGCACCTGGTATCCGCAAGGACATGGTCGGAAGTTCCGGTCGGAAAGATCGAACTCTTCGATACAGAGAGGACTGTTTCAGACGTTAGTAGGAGATGCATACGGTGGCCCGGCAGCGAGCCGCGCAGGCTGCAAATACGACGCCATGACGCACCAAACGTCTTCCTCCTCCTCGATGAAGGAATCTTGAGGCACCATTTTTATTGAAGCCATGGTGTGGAAATAAACAGGTCTTATTAAATGTAAATGCAGAAAGTTGAAGGCGAAAGGGGTGAAGGTCGTACAAGGGGAGACGCGGCACGAGAAGGTGAAGAAGTGCCGGACGGACAGGAGTTGGAAGAGAAAGTTGCCCTTCTAACTTGGCTGGCTTAGGTAGATGGCCCTGTGTAAGGCTAGCCGTTTTTGGGATATCACGTGAATTTGGAGGGATCCCTCCCCTAATCCCCAGGCTGATGAATAAGCTTACTCGCTCGGCCAGCTGATGGGAAAGCTTTAAACTCACTCGGGATTAATGCCAGTCAATCCATTCATCTAGCTGCTCCTTCAACTATTGTTCACATCGTTGTGATGCCGCTCCCAGCATTGCGCACTTGCACTGCTAGAACTCTGCGATCTTCCTCATACCGAGCCTTCACCAGACTGTCGTCACACTCGTTTTCCGCCAACCATGACCGAGTTGCTCCTACTCCCGACCGGACTGCTACTTCCGATCGACAGACGCACTTTGGTTACGAGACCGTTACCGAGGATGAGAAGCGGGAGCGCGTCGCCGGTGTTTTCCACAGCGTTTCCGAGTCGTACGACAAGATGAACGACTTAATGTCTTTGGGTATTCATCGATGGTGGAAGTAGGCGCACTCTTTATCTTCCCTTTTGCCGACACTCCACCGCCCGAAGAAATCTTGTTTGTAGCTGACATACTCCTCTGCCACAAGGGGTTACTTCGTTTCTTCACTGAATCCTGGCGCGACGAATCCACCAGGCCGACCACAGCGGATCCTCGACATCGCTGGCGGTACTGGCGATATCGCCTTCCGTATTCTCCAATGCGCTCACGACCATAACTTCAATGTTCATGTGCACGTCATCATCTCTGACATCAACCCATCCATGCTCGCGGTCGGGCGCCAGCGTGCCCTCAAACTCCCCGTCTCCCATCGGCCGTCCCTTTCCTTTCTTGAGGCCAATGCTGAGATGCTTCCATCAACCCTCAAGGATGCCTCTTTCGACCTTTACACGGTCGCTTTTGGCATCCGTAACTTTTCCAATATTCCTGCCGCCCTACGCGAAGCCTACCGTGTCCTCAAGCCAGGAGGTGTCTTCGCCTGCCTCGAGTTTTCAAAGATGGATCGGTATCCGCTACTGAACGCTATGTACAAGCGCTGGTCATTCGGTGCCATCCCACTGATAGGCCAGTTGGTTTCCGCGGACCGGGACAGCTACCAGTACCTTGTGGAAAGCATCGACAGGTTTCCCAGTCAGAAGAATTTTCGGGACATGATTTTGGACGCCGGCTTCGCGGTGGCAGGTGACGGCTACGAAAATCTTACGGGAGGGATAGCTGCCATACACAAGGCGATTAAACCACCGTAGTTGTTTCATGGAACTATCAATTCACCACCTCTCTTCTGGTAATTCCGCTGGACGAGATACTCGCTGGCAGCTCTTTGTATACTCCTTCGAGCTCTTTGTCCTCTCGTGCCGCAACTTTGACCCCGATCGGTGCCTTCGCAGTGAAACTTCCCGGAGCGAAACCGCTCGCTGGTCAAATTCAAGTTCAAGCCACGACGCCGGAGCCCAGTGGCTACCAAAGACTTCATTAAAAGCACATACACAGGATTGCAGCTGCGAACCTTCCCAAGCGATGTTCTTCCCCTATCCCTCTTGCTCTCGCATTCCTTTTTCCCTCTGCAGGCTCTCTTCTCTGGTTGGTTTCAGAGTAAAGAGAAGTGCGCCAAAAGATTGTGGTGATCGGATTATTGCAGGGCATCTTCGTGACGCAGATGGCCCTGGTGGGCGTGCCGCAGGATCCCTGGTCTCATTCCGCCACCGGTGTGGCCAATGCTTCCGGAGAAGACGTGCCAGCATCGCCTTTCAGCCCGCCGCGACCACGGCCGCTTCGGCCTCTATCACCTCGGCCACTACGGCCGCCTCGTCCGCCGCGTCGATTGCTTTCCGAGTCACTGGTGCCACCAGCACTTCGATAACCGCTTGCCAAGTTAACTGCACGAACATTGCCTCCCCAGTTGCCAGTGCCACCCCGATTCGTGAAGGCTTTACTCTCTCTATGCTGAAAAACTTTGACCAACGGTTTCGAGCGGTCTTCTTGCGTTCGAGTTTTCACATCGTCGGGCAATCGACCCAAAGCTGCGTCACGCTCTTCGGTAGTCTTGAAGTGAATCACCTTGTTCTGCGTTCCCCATTTCTCCACCCTGACGATCTTGCCCTTGTCGTCATCATGGAACAAGTCTCTGCACTGCTCCTCATCACTTGCGTTCATGATGAAGAGGCCAATGATTTCAGAAGATAGCGACTTAGGTGCCGGAGACGCCATTGGCTCGGGACCGTGTGCAAATCCATTGGCCGTGGCCGTTGTTTTATCCGGGTCTTTGTTGCCAATGTTGTCAAGGCCTGAGGCTGACTTAGGGGTGGCTGGCTTCGCGCCACCAGATGCCGGGGCGGCAGCCAAGGTCTTGGTGGATTGGGACAATTGTGGCTGTCGACTAGTTTGCGGCTGGGTTGCCGGCTGTGTTACCGGCTGCGACGAGGTTGGCGCAGGTGAAGGTTGTCCCCCAGCAGACACTGGAGGAAGGGTCGCCGCTGCGCCAGACTGTTGCTTGGCTCCACGGTGCGAGAAGTTGAATCCCTGGGCGCGCATCTCAGTTCCGATGCGACCGTCTTGAATTTCTAGAACAAGATAGCCAAATGCTGCATCAGCAAGATTGAAGTTCCACATGTTCTTGAAAGCGCTCTCGTCAACTTGGCCAAGAGCGGCCTGGCCTATCGAAGGTCCACCAAACGGATTTCCGCCCGCCGCAGTCGTAGGCATCTTTTCGACAATCTGCAAGGCGTTTTTGAGAAGGTTCTGCTGTCCCTCGTTCTGTTGTATAGCAGGCTCGACCTCGGCCTTGACCGTCTCCCATACGTCGTTAAAGGAGGCCTTGGAGGCGGCAAGCTTTCCTCGATAGTGATCTAGGGTCGGGTTGACACTAAACTCGTTGTAAGAGCTTCCGTACCGAAAATGAAGGCCAGCCGAAATGGAAAAATCGGCCTTGAGCGTAACGGAAAGCTGGTTCAGAATACCCTCACGTGCAGGCGACGCGTGTGTGACGAATATTCGAGTCTCAGTCGGGTTGTAGACTCGGTGGGCAGTGTCGACAAGCTCTCCCATCTGTAGCAGAGTAGTCCACATGGTGCCCTGCCCTCCTGCAATGGTGGTGCGGCCATCGCCATTGTCAAAAAGCTTGTGCATGACCACGGCACCGCCGAGTCCGAGGAGCCTGAGCTTGATACCGCCGATTTCGAGCAGCATGGAGCGAGCCTCGTCAATGATGTGCAGATTGGGCACTTTGTACTCGGAGGAGCGAAATTTCTCTAGCACATAGACATCTTCGCAAGCACCCCAGACGGTATAGACCGGTACATCCAGCTTCAGTTCCCCACTGAGAAGTAGCGGAAGCTCTGACAAAGGCAGTTCACTGGCGGAAAATCGAGTCTTGACGGGCCCACTGCCACCTTGTTGGATGGCCTTCTTCACGGGCTCGGAGATCAAGGGCGAATATTGAGCCACGTGCCTGAGCGTTTTCTCTACGATTCGTTCGAGCGAGGTATCGTCATAAAATCCGAAGTCGCCGGTATGGATGATGTGGTCGGCACGAGCTTCTTTGGCGAGTTCGTTGAGCGATCTCAGATTTCCTACACACGAGGTTTCAGTCATCTCACGAGACCCGGTAGAGGAGAGCTTCGTACCTCGAACATCTGCGATGCAGAGAACTCTGATGGGGCCGGTCTGGATGATGCGACCTTGGTTCGGTAGTAGAGGTGCTGCTCCAGGCTGGGAGAGGCCCGTGGCGCCATTTTGGAGATAACCTTGATTGCTATACGGTCGCGGCTGCGAATAATTAGTTACCTTGTGAGAGCGCTAGACCTGCGACAACAGGAAAAGAGACGCGGTTTCATGGCATCGAAAGAAGCCATGTTGAGGCTTAAAAATCTTCAATAATGCAACGTTCGAAGCATATCGGGACAGGAAGAGGGGCGGTGGTGATGACGCTTAGGGTTCGGACAGGATGTGAGATGCGGGATGCGTGAAGAAAGAGGGCTCAGGCTGCCTGACCAGCCTTGTACGCCATGGTAGGCCCTGGCAAGACTGTACAGCTGAACAGATATTTTCTTCAGGCAAATAAGGGATGAAGGCCGGACAGAATCACTCACAGCAGCCATTCTTAATTAGTTCGAGTGCGCTCTGGTCCGCTTTAATCCCTGCGTGAAACTGTAGTTGATGAAGGCGCGCGAGGAATCGCGGAGAAACAGTGGCGGCAGAAGGTTGCCCGCGATAGATCGGATGTGTGTTTAGCGGATGAGGGCAAAAATATTATAGATGGTGTGCGACTCCGGTAGGGGGATGGACGAGTCTTTCGCAGCTCCCAAAACCAGGCTGTCTCTGGCGATAATTTTCTGGAGGAATAAAAGAAGCTATGCGAAGTACATGGATGAAATTTGGGTCCTCATCGGTGCCTTGTGTAAGGTGTCCTACCCTGCGCACCTGCACCTTGAAGCGGAAGGGCTGTTTGAGCCCGATAGCAGAAGACCTATAGCAATCTTTCTGTAAAGCGCACCACTCGCATAAATTTCTGTACTCATTACGTATCTTCCTATTTGAATTGGAAATCGTAAGGTTTGATTGGGTATGTCCACGTGAGCGGGTCTAGACATCATGTAACTAAAAACCAGCCGCTCGCTGCGTCGCTACTTCGCGCAAGCATCAAATTATGTAATTAAGTTATATTAAGGAGTAACGTACTTCACAAGCGAGTGGGCCACCTAACCATACTCATACAAAGCACCCATCTTGCGACATCCTTTTTTTAGCAAAAAAATGGCAGCTGCTGGCAAAGAACTTCAATTGGTGCTCGCTCTGCAAGCTCTGAGAAACGACCGAAATCTAACTATTCGGACTGCCGCAAAGATCTACGCAGTCAGTCGTACAACACTTCAGCGCCGCCCTTCAAGGTTTCAATGCTAGATGCGACAGCCTGCCCAATTCGTGGAATTTGACGGAATTGGAAGAATCAGTGATTATTCAGCATGTCTTGGACTTAGATTCGCGTTTCTTTCCTCCCCGGCTTCGTGATGTAGAGGATATGGCAAATCAACTCCTTGCGGAGCGCAACGCGCAGCAAGTTGGGAAGCACTGGGCTTCCAACTTTGTTAAGCGACACCCACAACTAAAACCGCGTTTTTTTCGCAAGTATGACTATAAAGGAGCTCGGTGTGAAGGCCCAGGCTTGATTCGTGGCTGG
>KN173730.1:237428-335130 GCA_000758425.1 Nilaparvata lugens yeast-like symbiont | reverse complement strand
TGTTGGTTGCTATCTATCATTCACGCTGTGGACCAGTTATCTAAAGGGGCACAAGGAATCATGCATCAGATAGCCCTCCTAAGGTCAGAGAACCAGATGCTTCGGAGAGAGAATGAAACGCTCAGCAAGCATCGTATGGCTAAGAAAACGAGTTTCCGGAAAAGTAGAAGCTTGGTTCTAGGTGAGGGACAGGATATCCTAGCCTAAAACGAATTAGAGGCACAGAATCCGGAGAAAGCGCAACGAGGTAGTGGTCAGGGGGCGAAATGGGAGGGAAGAAATGGTGCTGCAGAGCATGCGGAAAGCCGGGACATAACTCAAGAACCTTTCAGGTATTTTGCAATTATATCTGAGAAAAAAATGGCGAGTAGTTTTTAATGGTATGAGGCGTTCGTTTTGATCTTTCGAGTTTGGTCTCGTAGGCGCGATTAGGTGGCCCGCTCGCTTGTGAAGTACGTTACTCAAGAATAAATACGACGCCACGGTTGCACAAGGGAACAAACAGAACGAAGCACGCCTCAAAGCCGAGTGATAGTTGGTCAATGGAATCGGACGATTGCGCTTGAACCAGCGATTCGGCGGCTGGCAGCTGGTTTGGCGGTTCAATTGGACGGCCGGCAAATGGGTATGTTCTGGAAAAAGCGGCATTGATGTAATTTGCTAACGGCACGAGGCTCTACAGCCATTGTACTTCCTGTTCCTGGAAAGCCTGCCTGGGCCGATATTTGATTGGATCACCCAGGAAGACAATGCTTCCTCACGCGTGTACGCGAACAAGAAAGGCTTGGGAGGAAGGAGCCTTTAACTGACACTCGTGGCCCCTCAATTCGCCGGATCCATCACCTATTGAACCAATATGGTACCTGCTCAAGAGGCGTACAGCTAACAAAAAAAAATCACCCATTCAAGGTCTGAAATTTTCACTCAATGACCTGTAGCGTAGGGAAATCTGCCGCAAGAGACGTTGCCAACGTTCACGTAACACATGCCTCGCAATATCCCTTAGGTCATCCAATTGAAGGGCGGCAATCATTGCAAAAAGGGCTCCGTGCCGCCCAAATCAGCCGATTAGGAAAGAGACGTTCTTCACAATGAGATTGAGGTGTTGCTTGCGCATCTAGAAGCAACGGCCACTATCGCTGATCGAATGGATCATTCGGATTAGTGACAGAGTACGCAATTCCACGAGAGAACTTGTTCCCGGAAGGGGTGCACAGAGCATGCAAAATGGGCGGGTAGCAGCGATTGATTGAGAGGATTAGACCAGCACAATTGGATGGCGTGCGGCCTCTGGGTCTATATAGGTAGGCTATCTGTGCGGATGACTAACCCAGAGCTAGGACCTGGATGAATGAAGCTGAATAGGAACATCGTGAGAAGGGCGGCATAGGCATGACGTGTGGAGGCGTAAGGCATAGGGAGACCTGATGCTCTGCTGCGTCATATGCATGATCCGTAGAGGCATAAGGCGTAATATAGGGGTAATACGCCGAGAGTAGGATCACCCCCCGTGTCGTTACTTTCTACTTTCGCAGGGGCTGTAGTTACACCCCATATATTCCTTATCGCACGGGAACTTCTATCGAGTAGACGTTCCCTAAAAGAAAGTTCTCAAGACGCGCTCCCGCGCGCCTCCTTCTTGCAGTGGCCTTGCCCTCCTAAACAATTTACAGACAGTCAAACCTTTTAGCTTGCCGAAGCCTCATTGCTTGCGGCTCTAATCGTCAAACAGCCGGCTTTTCGGCCGCAGCCTCATGTAAGGCGCTATGTCAGGGGCTGGAACCTGGGTTACAAGGCTCCGGTAAGAGATCTGCGCATCACGTGGGGTATTGACAGACCGCGAGGCTGCTGCGCCTAAAGTCAAAGGGTTGGTTGCCCGATGACTGAAGCCATAGCGTCCGAAACGAGATTGCGACCATCAACTGCGTTTCAAAACCAGGACGATAGTGACATGAAGACTTCTACTTAAAGCCTGTAGGCTCGTACATAGCTGAAGGAGGACAAGGAACTGAGGATTGATCTCACCATAGCTTTGTACAGCTATATTGCTGGGCGAAGCCACGAGAACACCTGATCCCAATCCATCTCAATTTGAAAGCCTCGGTGCCTGATCTCCTCACACGCCCCAGCCGCCAGTCCTCGGGTTAGGTGGATAGAGCGCATTTGCCAAGCACAAGCATGAATCGAGGAAAAAAACTCCGGAAAACCTCCAGAACCACTCATGCACGGTCGCGGAAAAAAAACCCTGACTGGGATGGTGCAGGGAGTGAAGGCGAACCCGCTGACTCTAGTAATCACACCATGTGCTTTTACCACAACACCACTCCTCCCGGTCAGATACACATAGAACTTGTGTTCGCAATGCCAATAGGTTAGAGCGTAGGTATGTGGCGTACCTACTCGACATACCCTTTACCCTCGTTCTAAGCCTGTGTCGTATAACTTCGCTGTTTAAAAAATTGCCACCTACCAACGAGGCTTACAGCCTGTTGTCACCATATTCGGTATCCGGAAAGTTCGTAGTCATCTTAGGCATGCTAACGTGTTCGTCTTTCTAGATGAATTTTCTGTTGATTATCTCATTTTCTTCCTCGAGCGAAAATATGTCAATAAAACTCCGCGACGATCGATTTTCATGCGTTCCCCATCAGTGCGTTCTCCGTCAGTTGCTTTCTCGCAATACCGTTTGCTCGCTTTCCTTCCATCCTCCTCTGCAGCCATCGCCTACCTCATATCGCACCAATGACTTGCAAGCACGAGTTTCTCGTCATCGTCACCGACAAGCCAGACTCGCATGCCAAGCGTCTAGAGGTCGCCACGTATTCTGCTCCTTTCTTTTGACACATTGTTGAGCTGATTCCGCCACTCACCATTTCTTTTTCGGACCGCTCCATCTCCTTCACTTCAGTTCTCACTTAAAGAATTTCATTCTCTACGCCAATACAGGAATTTGTCGAATGGGAGGTATGCTTACCTTTTCTGGTCTGCGCCAGGTGGATACATTGAGAGGGTTCCTTACGCCGCGCTTCTCAAGGTGCAATTCTCAAGAATCCTGTCACGCATAATGATTTCAACCGATTCGAATACTACGGTAGTTCATTTCTCTGCTTTGCCGAATCCAGGGAAGAACTTGTCAAAATGATCAAGAATGATGTGTTCGCCACCTCGGGTGTCTGGGACTTAGAGAAGTTCAGTCCCTCTCATTTTGCGTTGACGACTTTTTGCCACTAACACTTCAATAGGTTCAGATCTATCCCGTCAAAATGGGTTTCATCCGGTCCTAGAAGACGCGAAGTCATGCATGGTAGAATGGTATCGATTCTTCTTCTAGCGACTGTCCCATCACATCAATTGCCGTCCTTCTGTGAAAACGCAAGTCCAATATCACTGATCAAACGCATTCAATATTTGACCCTTGCAACGTGTGCATACAACCTGTATGCCCGATGCTTTGAAGTCACAGCTCTTAACAAGCCACAAAGCTTGACGCCTACAACTGTATGCTTAGTCCATCGAATCAAGGCCAAGCCCCCAGAACGAAAGCACCATATCCCGACCAGTGTGGTTCACATTTTCCACGGCGTATAAGAGCCGCTTTTTTTCTTATCGGCGAAAAGAGCAGACCTTCAAGTATTGGCTCCGTTGGTGATTTCAGCAGCCATCCGCAAGTCGTAGTTGATGTCAAAGCACTCGGCCAACAGCTCGCTAACACTGCCTTGGCCTTCTGGTACGTCGCCGTTTACCACGAATTTTCCATCCACTCTCATGTTGTCCAACGAGTTGAGCTTCACAGGTTAGTTGTGTTTGAACAATTTACGGCAGAAGAAGAAAGAGAGCAGAGCAAGGACAGCCCGAGGTATTTCTTGGTAGGAAAACTGTCGAATTTATTTCACCATCTTACCTTCATACTGTACGGATACAGCTCTCGAACCGAAGAGACACCACCGTTGTTCTTGACTTCAATCAAGCATCTCTTCAGAGTCTGAAGTTGGTTATAGATGGGTAATAGTGCTTCCGAAACAGGCTCCGAGGCCAGCATAAAGGAATAGATATAAGCATAACTCCGTCGAATGAGGTACAGCATTGTGCGCTGGGTCCATAAATCTGCGGATCTACCCTTGTCGTAAAAATTCCCGTTCACACGGCTTTCATCAATCTTGTCAAGCTGTCGTTGGAAATCGTACAGATCGGTCTCGCGCAACGACCAAGCCTGAGTTAGAGACGATTTTTCAAGATCGTTGCGAATTCCGACAAGGATATCGTATGCCGGTCGCCACTGGTCAGCCACCTCACCCTCACTGTGAGGAGTCAGTTAGAAAAATAAAGGAAGATGTGAGGAGGACGGCGCGTTGACGCACAGGAGACAACACGTACCGCTCCAAAACCATGTCAGCCCACTTCAAACATCGATTCAACAGCTCGGACACCTCGGGACTACCGGGTGGTTCTGAGCCGTCCTCTGATAAAAACTTTCCGTCTTTTTGCCGCTCGCCAATATCTACCAATTATTTCTGAAGCCTCCGAACTTCGCCGACTGAAAACTGTACAGGTAGGGCGTCATCAGCTGGCATTTCTTATGCCGGTTCGCCAGTCTTCTACATACCTTGGCTTTAGTGTTGGCCAATGAAATTTGACGCAGTATGGATATCAACTTTTCATGCATCGCGAGTAGCGGCTCACCGATCCTTTCGAGACGTTTTTGAAGATTTTTCAGAGATGTTTGGCAAAGCTCAACTCTTTTAGACAGGAGGGTGAGCAGAAACGGCGAGTGCTGAGCCTTGGTATCTTCCTCGCTTTGGGCTGTGCTGATGCTCTTTGCTAGTTTGCATAGTGTCGATTTTATGCTCTCGAGGTCTTTGGCGGAGTACAAATCTGCTTCGATGAGGTGGTCAAGGAGTCGCTTGATTGTGGAGGTAAGGGCATATGTTGCAGGAGCTTCGTTATTGCGGCCTACAGTCGGGTAAAATAAGGAAATTAATTGAAAACAGCTCTCAAGAACCCTGTCCACTGTGTTTAAAGCGCACGAGACGTTAGCGGGCAAGTGAAGGTGGCGAGGATGAGACCAGTGACCTACACCTATTTTCTTCTCTATTACCAACCTCGGCTCGGATTGCATTAAGCTCCTTAACCTGCTCGATGGTCTGATCGTACAACGGTATGACGTCTTGACTGCGGATGTATGTGGTGCGGTCTTGCTTGAGGAGGATGAGTTGATCGCGTATAAGAACAAGGCGATCAAGGATAGTTCGCTCCCGGGCGTCCTGGGGCGCCGGGATTGTCGGCGTATCCATACTTGCGACACCTTGCTGTGATTTTTCGTCGGAAGATTCAAAACGGAGTCGACGAAAGAGATCAGATGGCCGACGAAGTGGGCTGTTCGAGATGTTTGGCGAACAGCGTGATGGGTGTCGACTGAAGCACACGTGAGCTCATCGGTACTCTAAGACTCTAGTAAGTTTGACAAGCGGAAATCGTGCGGAGAAACTGTGTAAGCTTCTGGATTCCTGAAGTTTGACCTCAGGGTTCTCGGGAGGCCGCCAAACTTTTTGGCTCTGCGTCGAGACTGAATCGAACCAGAAATCGCCTGCAGCTGCGTGTTCGGTTGGCAGTCAGCAGGGAAGATAGGCGAGCGGCTGGGGAGCGTGGACTTGCCACCGAAAAATTCCAAGGATGCAGCCCGGAAAGCTGCAGCAAGGTTGTGTGTATGGTCATGTATGTCAAGCCGGAACAGGCTGGTCTGGCTGGAAGAGGGGAAGGCCAGGCTGAAGCGCCAATTCAGATCGTCGGTGGGGGCAGGCGGGGCAAGACCGTAAGCCTCGGAAAGAAATACCCATATTATGTCAGGCTTCCTCGCTGCTTCCGTTGCGTCGACTTACAAATGGGGTTTTGATTGGCCAATCAATTTCAAGCCAATCACCGAACCGTCTCGGTTTCCGGAAAAGCCATTACGCTGCTCACTCTTAGGTTTTGAAGCCCTGCAGTCGAATTTTCAACCGCTGGGCTATTTTCTGTGGCCAGCCCGCTTTTGACGCTTCTTGATTGAGCTGCGACCATCACGACCGATCGTATAGACGTCCACACTCAACCTCGCCTCTTTGACAGACCCTCGCTCGCAATGTCTACACCTGAGCTTGCTGTGTCCTATGCAGCGCTGATCCTCGCTGACGATGGTGTTGAAATCAGCGTACGTATCGACACGCAGGCCTGCTCAAATCATGACAACATCATGGCATACATGCGCCCAATACCCCAGCTTTTTATCCCAACCTACGGCCCGTTTTTCGAAAGAGCCAACTGGCTATTTCTTCATAATTTCTATTGCCCATGTGTTATACGCTGACTGGGTTTATTGCGCACAGTCCGACAAGCTCCATTCCCTAGTTAAGGCTGCCAACGTCACTGAGGTTGAGCCCATTTGGACCTCAATATTCGCAAAGGTTCGACTTCAATTTTCTTCGAGCACGAAAAATCACAAGTAATCATTCAGTTCTCACCTTCGTTTGTAGGCTTTGGAGGGCAAGGATGTCAAGGATCTGCTCGTCAACGTTGGCAGTGGCGGCGGCGCAGCAGCACCCGCCGCAGCAGATAGCGCCGTTTCTGGTGGCGACGCTTCCGCCCCCGCCGCAGAAGAGAAGAAGGAAGAAGGTGCGTTGTGTCCAGCCCCCGAAAGCTTTTTGTTAGTCCCGATTATTGCGGGAAGGCCCTCTTGATTGACATATGGTGCAGAGAAGGAGGAGTCGGACGAGGACATGGGCTTTGGTCTATTCGACTAAGAAGCCAGAACTACTGCGACACACTTCCAACTTCTTGTTCTTCATCTGCATGGCTTCGAGGTTTTCGAATCGGTCGATCATATAGGATGGAGATGGCGCAAATCATGGCTGCGGCCTGAGCAGAGTAGCCTCATTTATAAGGTCATTGATGAATACTCTCTGTAACAGGAAACTTTGACGCAAATGGACATCCGGCCCGAGGGAAGCGGCATTAAAAGAGCCTTACAAAGGTGGACAACAGGGCAGAGTTTATACCTACGAACTGGCGATGCCAGTCAGCCTGCGAGAAGTCGTCCACATTTTAAATTGCGTTAACTACCTTGGTGTAAAGATCGGATGTCGCGAGAGGTATCGTTTCCTTGGGCGCCCGCTGTCTATTATGGTGACAGATAAAAAATATTTGATCCATACGTTTGTACGCCCTCACGCCATCCATAAGGATAATCGCGCTCTTTCTATTTCGGTAGATTCGAATTATAAGGCCAACCTATCGTCGAGAGTGGTTCAGGAATAGCCAACGCCGATGCCATGCTTGCGGAATGGTGCCGTCATAACTTTTAGATCATTTGACAAAAACTTTCAGATCATTTGACAATTAGTACCGAGGACGGCACCAAACCAGCTTCCTTTAGCGTCTTGGACATATCTGTGGATCCCTGGAACGTCTTTGGAAATGTGGTAGTGAATGTAGTGACGTCCTGGCCTGTTTCATCTGCGATAAGCTGCGCCAGTTCCAGTAGCGTCAAAGTGGCCGGCAGAGTCTTGATAATGGTTCCAGACTGTTTTTGAAGCCTCAGCCTGGCTTCGTTACGGTCTGTTGTAGGCTTAGCGACGACCGATGGCTGGGCTGCAGACGCGGTTGGGGCGTCGAGGATCCTGCCTTCACGAGTAGCTTTGACTTCTTCTGCCTTGCGACGGTGTTCCATCTTGTCGGCTTCAATCTGAGCCTTTACACGCTTTCTGACCTCAATATCTTCCAACTTCTCGAGCCGCTTGCGGACGGCTTCCCTGATCTGTTCTTTGCGTTGCAGCTCCTCCTTGGCGTCCTGGCTCTCCTAAGTAGCCTTAAGGCAGATTTCCTGCTGGTGATTTAGCAATAGCCGAAGTCATGGATTGTAATACTGAGCCCTACTTCGTTTCGTTTCTGATCTTCTTTTTCCTGAACAGACTGAATGGCCTTCTTGGTCTTGAGCCGCTTGCGAAGCTCTTCAAGCTTGGCTTTCTTTTCCTCATCTGTCAGGAGGGCAATCTCCTCAGTTGACTCGGAGAAGTCGGTGTGCTCCATGCGCGACGGCAGGTGCTCAGTGTCTCATGCGCACACCGAGAGAGTTTTGATATTTTGAGACTCACATCCTGGAGGCATGATAGCTGGTCATGTCCTGACTACGGAAACGTTTGCCACAATCGTTGCAAACAAGGGACCATGCTTGACCTGTTTCGAGCTCAGCAATCTGGGCCTTGGTGTCAGCCTCATCACCCTCATCTTTACAAGCGGCCTGGATCTCATCCAGTGGCTTGTCCTGGTTGCCCGGGAGCCACTGGAGTGCTCCTTGGACTGGAAAGTAAAGCGCGGCCCGTCAGCAGTCGAAGGAGGGATAAGCCTGGGGAGGAGAGGAGAGGGGCATACGGCCGCCGGTCTTCTTAACGGCCAGTTCGGCACGGGCTTTCTCGCAGCCCATGTCAAGTAGCTGCTCAAAGTCTGACACCATTTTTTGTGGAAACTGAACGGAGGTTTTTCTGTATGTGGGAAGATCTGTGTTCGCTTCAAGTACCTCGAGGCGAGATTGAGCGGATGATGGCAAGTTCAGCAGAATGTTGGAATGGCGGGGTTAAAAATGATGGCCTTATGTAAGCTTAGGAGCACATTGGGATGGTGGACGGGAAGGAGGTCAAGAGTTCGCGTCTGTGTCAGGATGCATAGGCGCCGACGGCGGCTGCCTTTAACGGGGACGCCCTTCTGGGCCAGCCCACCAGCCCGTCCACTTCGTATGTAGTCAGTCACTGATTGAGACGCCAGCCAGACTGAGCGCGGAGAAGAAGGGGAACCCCTCGAAACGGCGGCAGAAAAGTTGTGTTGTAACTCTACGGCTCGAATCCCCACATAGTTCCGACGCTTTACCACCGCGGGTCTGCGGGGGAAAGGGGCGGGGGCGAGCGTTTTTTTTCTGCGGGTTTGCAGCGACTGAGAGCCACTTCCAGCTGCACCCTCTCCATGGCCCGGAGCAAAAAATAAAATAAAATAAACTGGTGTTGGATTGAAAGGGTCAACTCCGCCGCGCTTTCAGCTGTTGTGCACAACATAATCGGATTGGGTAAGCTAGTCAACTTGCGTCTGTATGATTATTTTATCTATTGGTTTAATGATGACGATGATGATTTATTTTACGTCGTGCGAACACGTGACCCAGCAAGTAGGGAACGCGTTCCACCGCCCTCGGAGCATACGACGTGCTGGCACTCTGACATTCGATAAATGTCAGAACCCGGCAGTTCGAACCCTTGCGAGACCACAGGGCAGAAGACGCACCTGTGTCAGAACATGCAGTGCGGGCTTTACGCGCCTTGGCCGTCTCCTTCGTATCCCACAGCTGAGATATTGAATGGAAAAAGGAAAAAAACACCCACACAAGAAAGACACAACGAAAGAGAAAGGAAAACAAAGTAGGAACGCTCCAAGGATAAACGAAGACAAACGGAAGTGGCACGGTCCAGATTTTGGGTCAGCGGATGGGGCAGACTGTCTGGAAGAAACCAGAAGCCTTGCACCGCCCTGCAAAAGCGGCCGCGCCTTTGGCCGTACCCAGAAGCCAGAAAGGAACCCGTGCCGATGGTATGCGCCTCAGTACTCTTGACCTAGAGCACACCAACGGGCAGTAAAGGAAATGGTCAGGGGTCTTATCCTGACCGCAACTGCAGGTCAGCAGTGCGTCTTCATGGTTGAATGCCACGTGGTAGGCGGTGAAGTCTTCGTGGCTGCTGCGGGCTGCAAGCAGGCACCCGAGTAGGGCGCGGGGGAGTGAAAGCTCTTCCGGCATCCCGTCCGGGAAGACTATCCCCAATTCTCTGTACCGGGCTGGGGCTGCTGCATCCCAATACCCTCGGGCGGCTTCTCGATACCGCTGCTCAACAAACTCCTTAGCTTGTGCTATGGGACGGACTGAGAGGGCTGTCAGCGGGAGAACACGCCTCCTTTGCGAGGTTGTCAACCATCTCGTTGCCTCTGATGCCGGCGTGCCCCGGGCACCAGCGCACGTGAACAGACCCAAAGGCACTAGTCGTGTGAATGCCAAGGTTGCGCAAAGGCCGTTGGCTTTTCAGCTGGTAGAATTCTAGCAGCTTGGCGTGGCTGGTGGCAGTGGGCTGTTCCGAATAAAGGCTGAGCGCCGCAGCCACGAGGGCATACTTGTGCCACGCCACGATGCGGTATGCTCCCGGTAGTGACTCAGCCTCTTCCACCATTCTTCGCCAGTAGTTTCTTTCGGCGGCCCGAACCGTGTTTCTGAAGACCGCTTTCTCATCTTCGGATGGTCCGGTGGCCCTGGCCCGGCGCAGTACGCGGTGAGCAGCTTGGCACTCGGGAGTCCTCCATGGGGCCCCGTGGGCTCTCTTTTGCTCTTGGAGTCGAACCCCCAAGAGCAGTGACGACGACCCTGGTGAGTGGTTCCTCCTCCTCCGCGTCCAGTGCTGCCGGTTCACCGGCAAGTGCGAGCAGCTTCAGCAGACGGTTCACATAGCACCTCTCCACTTTTAGCCGAAGAGGACGAGGCGGGGGCACTGGTCTCCAGGGATCCTTGTCACGAGGAGCTCGTGATGGCTTCGGGAATCCAGTCTGGGCCAAAGTTCTCATTGTTGGCGTCTCCGTCACTGTCCGTATCTTGGGCTGGTTCCTCCGTGGTCTCGTCACGATGGTACGGTTTACCACAACTGTGCGGAACTTGGTCGGTACATTACCCCCGGCTCCGCCACAGTCCCGTTGCCCCGGCTTTTCATGGTTGCTGTTCCTGTCGATTTCAGCTCTGAGTCGTGCCTTCGAAGGTAGTCTGCATAAGCCCGTCATTCTGTTTCGCTGGACCGTAGAGGCGCTCGAACTCGAGAAGTGCTACCGTGCCTCTGAGCTCCTTGAGCGGTTCCCAGTTCGTCTCCTGGTAGACAGCCCATTTCACTAGCACTTGCCGTTGTCGTCCTCGATTCACACGTCTCCAACGAGCAGCAAGGATTGTCTCTACTTCGTACGTCTGATCGCCGTCATCGTCTTGGTTTCTGCCTTCGGAAATGTTCGGTATTGGCCTGTCGTGGAGTTCCGCTGTGCCGTAGATGCGCTCGAATTCGTCAAGCGCGACCGTGTCATTAAGCTCCGCAAGTGGTTCCCACGTCGCATCTTGGTACCCCGGTCATCTCACCAGGGCTTGTCGCTGTCGTCCCTAGGGCTCTCAATAGTGCAAACGGTTCGGTAAAAAGCCTCGAACCGCCTTAACGGTTCGTCCAAAATCGCAAACCGGACCGAACCGCAAACCGCGGTTTACACTAATAGTCCAGGGAACTACGGATGTCTAATAGACATTCTATACGCACTTTTCAGGCTATATGGCACCGACATCTTACTCAGGATGCGTTGCTATTTCATTGAGAAGCTAAATATCCTCATCGCTTCCCAACTCTTGATCGGCAAGGGCGTCTGGCCGAAATTGCCGGGCTTTAGTCCCAGCGTTCAATCCCCAGGGTCAAGCTGCTGGCCCCCTGACATTACCCCCGGCTCCGCCACAGTCCCGTTGCCCCGGCTTTTCATGGTTGCTGTTCCTGTCGATTTCAGCTCTGAGTCGTGCCTTCGAAGGTAGTCTGCATAAGCCCGTCATTCTGTTTCGCTGGACCGTAGAGGCGCTCGAACTCGAGAAGTGCTACCGTGCCTCTGAGCTCCTTGAGCGGTTCCCAGTTCGTCTCCTGGTAGACAGCCCATTTCACTAGCACTTGCCGTTGTCGTCCTCGATTCACACGTCTCCAACGAGCAGCAAGGATTGTCTCTACTTCGTACGTCTGATCGCCGTCATCGTCTTGGTTTCTGCCTTCGGAAATGTTCGGTATTGGCCTGTCGTGGAGTTCCGCTGTGCCGTAGATGCGCTCGAATTCGTCAAGCGCGACCGTGTCATTAAGCTCCGCAAGTGGTTCCCACGTCGCATCTTGGTACCCCGGTCATCTCACCAGGGCTTGTCGCTGTCGTCCCTAGGGCTCTCAATAGTGCAAACGGTTCGGTAAAAAGCCTCGAACCGCCTTAACGGTTCGTCCAAAATCGCAAACCGGACCGAACCGCAAACCGCGGTTTACACTAATAGTCCAGGGAACTACGGATGTCTAATAGACATTCTATACGCACTTTTCAGGCTATATGGCACCGACATCTTACTCAGGATGCGTTGCTATTTCATTGAGAAGCTAAATATCCTCATCGCTTCCCAACTCTTGATCGGCAAGCTCATTGTTTGTGCAAGGTTTGATATAACAGCATTTCGAAGGGATCAGGAGGGTACAATTGTCCCAGGACCTCAAACACTCTAAGCGATTCACGGTTTCGATACCCATTGATCCTCTCTGATCGGTCATCGTGGCTTTCGATTTGGAGAAAAGGTGCTCCGTCTCAGTCGACATCGGCGCGATCGAGAGAATGTCGATAGCCATCAGGGAGAGGTTGGGAAACCTGCGTCTTTGTGCAGGCTCCAACCACCACTTGAGGATCCGATATCATTATGACGGGTTCCCGACAGTACACTTCGTATTCGTCATCGTCCATGTTGAAGGATTGTAGCCTTCTGTTCCTTCATCCAGGTTTTATATCCATTTGGTCGTCGGGCATTGGATTCTTGCGCGGATCCTTGTCGAACGGCAGGGCATGAGGTTGTCGACTTGTATGTCTCCCTCCATAGTTGTGCCACCCGACTTTTTGCCCTCTCAATCCATTCGGTCTTTTCCTTCCAAGTCTGTTCCATGTAGGCCCACTCGAGGGAAGGATTGATTACTGTCGCCGCAGAGTATAGGCTGGGGGATCTTCCGTCAGCTCATAATCGGCGAGCTTAGCCCAAGCCGTCTCCATCATTGTGGCAAGATGGGGAATAGTGGTACTCTCTCTGGCAGCCTCGATGTGATGCAAAAGCTAGTCCATGGTGGGTAAGACATCAGAGATGGAAGATGTTGCGCTGCCTTCGTTGGCTAATGTAGCATCGTAAAATGGTTCTAGAAATTTGTAAACCTTAACCAAGGTCATCCAATCACATGCGGTCAGGGCATCTTCCTGCAGAGCTGGTTCTTGTGCACAAAAGATCGTGATAGCTTGCCGGATCCTCGGCTGGAGAGCCCATTCGACCATCTTGTACCAGGAATTCCATCGCGTATCGTTGTCACGCCACAGTCTGAGACCATTGGTGAGAGTTGTGAACATCTGGAGTCGTTGAGTTGACGTGGTGTAGACTACAATATTATTGAGCTTGCCTATCGCCCCGCGCTTCCTGCATTGCTCGACTTGCTCCTCTGACAGACCATGGTAAGGGCCAGTCGTCGATAGCCTCTTCCCGATGAGGAACTCCATCACGGCAAGGTTGATAACATGGCCAGGACAGCGAAATCTGTGAGGGAGCAGATCGTAAAAAACATTGAACTCCCGTTCCAGGTCGTCGGAAATCTTGTCGATCATGGTGTTCATGTTGCTGGCGTTGTCCATCATAAAATAACCAACCTTGGATGCGATCCCGAACTCCCGTATGAACTCCATGATGGCCTCAGCCATGTTCTCGCCGCTGTGCTGCCCCTCCAGCTCCTTGATCCTCACCACGAGCTACTGCAAACCATTTTCTTTGGTAGCAAACTGCACTGTGAAGCCTATGGCGCCCAGACAATTCGGCGATGTCCAATTGTCGGGAACGATGAGGATTGAAGATAGAGCATTTTGCAAGGCTCGTTTGACATACTCCTTTTTGCTATCCTAGCCTTGCTGCAGATCATTACGGATTGAACCGGCAGATCTTGGGAGGAGATCATCTGCCACCGGCCGAATGTAGCGGATCAAGTCGCGAAACGATGCTTGTTTCACATGAGCAAAGGGGAGGCTGCACGCTACCGTGTAACGGCAATACAGCTCTCGCAAGGTGATCGCATCCAGCGTGTCGTCTTCTGTGGTCACCTTGCGTTTCTTGGCAGGATGGAGCTTTTCTCCAGTCAGAAAGGCTGCGATACTTCCGAAACGGCTTTTCGACTCTTTCTCGGCTCGCTTCATGTTTGCCAGACAGAATGATGTTATGCTCTTTGCGCAGATGATTGATGATCGTGGACGATCCGCCGGAGTACTTGTATCGCCTGGTCCTTTTCTTCTCGAAGCATGGCTGACAGTGCCACTATCTGGTTCCATTGGCGTCAATCCAGGCATCCGAGGTTGTCTTGCCTTCTTCCAATCGACAATGTGCCCAGATCGGCGATGTCTTCTGTCGAATTGCGCTGAGCGAAGCTTCGGTCGATGGCGCTACGGACGGTAAACCCGCTTGAGTACCAGGATCATCCAAACAGCTGGCATTGCTGCTGGCACTAGTCGTGTCGGCACGTCCTGCTACAAGCATTGGATGAGAAACAAGAAAGACTGCTTGATGTCTAAGAGGAAGGAAAGCCTGTGGATCACAGGCTTACTTATGAGCAGAAGGGCAATGAAGGAATCTACGGACTCAAAGAGAAGGCCGAGGGTCCGTATTGGGATCGTATGAAAGCGAAGAGAGAGGACCAAGACAACGAGCATCGCAACGGTCACGAAGGATCACGATTTACGTTTTCCCACTTGGCATGATCCCAGCTCTCGGCCAATAGCCATGATTTCCATCAGGCGATATATTTGCGCTGTTTCAAACATACTGACGAATCATGTCGCGAGTTTGGCCGTGATGGAGACCTCGTCCCCAAGATTTAAAGTTCGAGTGCCTTTCGTCATTAACACCCGTCTGCTTCGCGTATGTGACTCGCCACATTGATTACAGCCACTTGAAGGAAAACGCGATTTTTCATGAAGTCGTCAATTCCAGCTTGAGCCAAGCTGCCCTATAAGGTTCACTCGATCTTGTAGCACCGGCATTTTTTTTCCCGGATGCCTTCGTGAACCGCTGACGCACTCAAAAACTCAATATGTTCCGCGCTAATCGCTTTCGGATTTGTAACTGGTTTTTGATTGATCTTAAAATGTCTCTTTGATATGGGTTTCATCGTTGATGGATGAAACCGACAGTCTAAAGGTCGCTAGAGATGAAAATTTCGTTGATCATATTTGCCGACGACGGTACATAGGCCCCACTTTCTGACCGAGGCTAATGGTGCAACCGTAAGTTCGGGAACTTCAAACCGAACCGCCAGTCCGCGGACTAATAGTGCAAACCGCGGTTCGGACTAATAGTCTGCGAAACCGGTGACACTATCAAGAGCCCTGGAAATACCGCCCTACAGCAGGTGGAACGGGTGGTAGCGTCCAGCGCCAGGGCTGCTGCTATGAATAGGCGCGACGGTGAGCGCCTACAGATGATCCTCAGCGGCTGCCGAGCACCGAAGATGAGCCTCAAGAACATGTCCTCTGAGGAGCGTAAGACTCATGAGAAGAAGATCTATGAGGTCAGGGCTGCGAAAAAACGGCAGGCTGAGACAGGTCGCGTAAAGGCACCGCATTACCCTGAAGTCGGACATTAATGTGGAGCGTGATATGGCTAACTTGTCGACTGATCCTGTCCGTCTGGATGGCCCTGCTGGCACTCCAGACCCTCCTGCTGTCGCGCCTGACGAGTTAGCTGACGCCCTATTCGACGGGCTGGACAAATTTCAGCCCATCGACAACTTCGACAATCCCCTACTACGTCCACGAGAACTTTTTATCCTTTACAAGCTGCTCGAAATAGAGTATCACCGCTCAAGATCACCAGCCAGCGGACGACAATTGACCTTTACAAAATAGTAGTGGCAGCAATGGGAGCGGGGACGAGGACCCGCAGGAGAATATGCGTAGGCAAGGTCTACCAGTTCAGAGCAGGCTCGAATACGTTGGAGAGAGAGAATTGGTGGAGGTAATTATGTATTAAGAATACTGTTGTCATGCGACGCGATTGTATGGACGGAAAGGGGGGGCTGGCGGAAGGATGGGGTCCCCGTTAATCAAGCCCTAAAAACTGGGGCAAGGCACTTGACTTTGCCTTGCAGCCTCCCCTTCCCCGCGTGCATTACCTGTTCAAGCACTCCACGCCTATTTAGCCTCACAGTTGTACGACCCACTTATCCGTTGATAGATTCGTTGTACCCAAGGCCAATAGCGACAACGCTCCTTGCGACTGCCGCTTCTCCTTCTCGTCCTCTTTCTCGTATTGATGCACTGCGCCTGCGAACCGTGTTATTTTGTCGTACTATAAGGGGCCTATGGGGTCGTGACTCCAATAGGCTCAATGCATTCAATTGACGAAGATGAAGAAACGTTATCTGTGCGCGGGTGGGACTCCCCCCCTTTTATGGGCCGTGGATGCCTTAGGCATCACAAAGGATGATCCATTCGCTGGCCCGATGATGTGACAATGGCATTGCCGAGGCAATACCATGGCCCAGCCCAGCCCATTATACGTACTGTGGCAGCATGTAGACGGGCATCGTGCGGCGCTTCTCGGGAGACGACCAGGAATCCTTCTCGCCTTTCGCTCGCAATGGTAGCGACCGGCACCGCGGAAATGAGCACATCCCAAACGACAGCGCTAACGACGGTATCAACGGTGTCTTCTCGCCTGCTGCAATCCGCCGTCTCAGTCCCTTCCGGCCGCCGCCCTTGGATCCCATTGTGCTGCACGGCTTCCGCGACAGCACCTCCGTCTCGGCCCGTCTACTGACGAGCGCCATCGCCGAGGAGATCCGCACCATGCTACCGGAGCGCCTACGCATCGTCGAGGATTGGCGCCTGGTCTATAGCCTCGAGCAGGACGGTGCTAGCCTAGTTACTCTACAAAAAGTGCAGACCCTACGAAGGCCGCTGTCTTGGCTTTGTTCTCGTTGTCAAGGATCAGGAGGCTGGAGTAAGTCGCCTGGGATCAATTGTCCTTTGCTACTCGTCCTGTGCCTTCATTTAGACGAAAAGATCTATAGAGGAGAGGAGGAAGCAAGACTATATCTCCATATTTTTTTCTTTAACTAACACGACGTTCGCTCAGACCTTCGGCGCCTATCTTTCCGAGTATCCACACCCTTCTCCCTCATACTTTGGCAACGGCGAGTGTTTCTTATGGCGCGCCTCCACCGTCGCCTCCCTGCCACTCTCCCCATCTGCAGATGCGACACACCTCGCGCACTACACGACCCCAACACTCACAGCGCCGATGATGGAACCTGGTCACCCGGTAATGAGTCAATAAGATTTAAGGCTTTTCAATATAGCGGGCTCAATGATTACTACATCAACTGCGAGACTGGCTTCCTCAGCGTCGGCTCCGGAATTGGTCACCATGGCTTGTGGCTGGACGACTCGCTTGATGTTGGCCATAGCTCGCGATGCGATACCTTTGGAAATGAGCCCCTTAGTGACGCAGGCGAGAAGTTCAGTGTTCTGGGAGTTGAGCTGTGGGTGCTGGGAGCCTAGTTTTGCCGGTGCCTACATATTTTGGGCTCGAGCAAACTGCATTTCTCAAGCCAGCGCATCTTTGCCATTCGGCACGACATGTAAACAGCAATCCGAAGAATATCACAAGGATGGGCAATTAGGTTACTGTCGCTTGAACACAGGCATCGAAAATTATCTCATCCCCTCGCTCTCTAACCCCAAAAAAAAGGGAAAAGGGACGAAAAGACGGGGCATAGCTACAGAAACATCACATCAATCAGGTTACGGAAGCCACTGGAAAAGCTACACTAACTTGTCTGGCTCTAGACGGTACCAAGAACAAAGAAACTCTCCGATTCAATGCTGTACCATTTCGCTCATCGGCACACGCACTTTGGCCGGACAAGCGTCTGCCTCGGAAAAAAGCCATGACGTTGAAGATGACTAATCTATTTTGCATTGGACGAGCCGTTACTATGTTGTGGAGTCGGTGAGGCAACTTCTGACCAGTCGGTGCATGTAGTGAACAATGGCCTGCAGAACGCTCTCGGGCGATGGTGAGTCGGCGCAGACGTGGGGCTCGAAAGCAAAGATGTCGATCAAATGGGCTCTCGTGGTCGGACCAATGGTGGCAATCAAGGTATTACTAGCGTGGGGCGGAGCTGGCCGAGCTCTTCTGGTGACGGGATCTAGCATGTCAATGCCGCGCAGCATGCTGTCGCAGCCGGTTGGAGAGTAGACAACGACCCAGCGGACGGGAGCCCGCTCGGTCTGTCTCAACAGGGCGGCAAAGTCTTGTGGGAATGACTTCATGACAGCGGTACGGTAAACGACCTCCTCATCGACGCGTACGCGTTGGGAGGGAGGTCGGGAAGGATTCATGAGTGTGCGGGAGATGATGTCCCGACACTGCTCGCCGACAAGGAATAGCAGCGGCGGCGGTACAGAACGGTGTCGATACCAGTGAGAATAGTATCGAGGATAAAGTGGGCCAGAGCGTCGCCATTGCCGCAGTGGTCGCCGAAGACGCGCAATGGCGTGTGATGTGGCATGGCCTGCAGGGCGCGCGTAGTGGCCGACCCGATGCTGCAGATGGGCACTTGATGGGGACGAGGCCAGTCGGGATTGTCGCCGTCGGCGTTCTCGCGTAGTGTGTCGCTGATGATCGATCCGAAGAACGACACAGGGATCGGCAATTGGGTTGCCGTCGCTTGAATGCAAGCATCGATAGTCATCCTGTCCTCATTCCCCCACTCTCTAACCCCAAAAAAAGGAAAAAGGACGAAAAGACGGCATGGCTATAGAAAAATCACATCGATCAGGTTACGGAAGCCACTGGGAAAGCTACAATAAGTTGTCTGGCTCTAGACGGTAGCAAGAACAAAGAAGCTATTCGATTCAAGAAATGCTGTGCCATTTCACTCGTCGGCACACGCACTTTGGCCGGGCAAGTGTCTGCATCGGGAAAAAGCTATGACGTTTAAGATGGCCAAGCTCTTTTTCATTGAACGAGCCATTACTATGTTGTAGCATCGGTGAGGCAACTTTTGACCGGTCGGCGCATGTAGCGAACAATGGCCTGCAGAACACCCTCGGGCGACGGTGAGTCGGCGCAGACGTGGGGCTCGAAGGCAAAGATTTCGATCAAATGGGCTCTCGTGGTCGGACCAATGGTGGCAATCAAGGTATTACTGGCGTGGGACGGAGCTGGCGGAGCTCTTCTGGTGGCGGGATCCAGCATGTCAATGCCGACGCGTTGGGAGGGAGGTCGGGAAGGATCCATGAGTGTGCGGGAGATGATGTCCCGACGCTGCTCGCCGACAAGGAATAGCAGCGGCGGCGGTACAGAACGGTGTCGATACCAGTCAGAGTAGTGATCGAGGATGAAGTGGGCCAGCGCAGCATGCTGTCGCAGCCGGTTGGAGAGAAGACGACGATCCAGCGGACGGGAGCCCGCTCGGTCTGTCTCAAAAGTACGGCAAAATCTTGTGGGAATGAATCCATGACGGCGGTACGGTAAACGACCTCCTCATCGACGAGTACGCGTTGGGAGGGAGGTCGGGAAGGATCCATGAGTGTGCGGGAGATGATGTCCCGACGCTGCTCGCCGACAAGGAATAGCAGCGGCGGCGGTACAGAACGGTGTCGATACCAGTCAGAGTAGTGATCGAGGATGAAGTGGGCCAGCGCGTCGCCGTTGCCGCAGTGGTCGCCAAAGACGCGCAATGGCGTGTGATGCGGCACGGCCTGCAGGGCGCGCGTAGTGGCCGAGCCGACGCTGTAGATGGGCACTTGATGGAGACAAGGCCAGTCAGGATTGTCGCCGTCTGCAGTCTCGCGTAGTGTGTCGCTAATGACATCGGCCAGGGCCTCGACGGCTCGCTGCGACGTGAAGATGAGGCCGCCATAGACACAGTCGGCGTGTGGGCCAATCTGGCGAGCGTGCAGCAAGGCGCGCAGCCGGGCGGTACCATCATGGTCGAAGCGATGGGCGAGCACGGGGACGAAGTATGGGACGAAAGGAGGTAGGCGCACGGCGCCATCGTCGAATGAGGCCTCGATAGTCGATGATGTCGGAGGAGACGGCGACGCTGACGGCAAAGAATACGTGGAGAAGAGCTCTTGATAGGAATCGTGCGGAAAAGAGCGTGTCTTGAGAAGCAGGACCGGCATGCAGTCCGAGCCGGGCCAGTCGGAGCTGGCTGAGGACGAACAGGCGAGGGGCGGTGGCGACGCCATGGTTGGGCGTCCGGCCCTGCGCGAACCCGTCCCTCTTCTCCTTCTCTCTTCCTCCTCGAGCGTCTCTCGCACGCTGAGGTACGGCTGGGACGCGTTTGTAGGGGACTTCGAAGCGGACAATAGCAGATGGGTAGCGAATAGTTACTTGTCAGCCCGGCAGAAGTTCGAAGGGGCGGAAGCAGCGTCCAGGCCCACAGACATCGAAGACCGAGAAGGGTCGACCTGCCATCGTGCCGTGGCGGTGCGTCATCGGGCTGGTGCTTATCGATAGACCGACGGCTCAGAGCAGGATCACGGCGAGGTCCGGACAGGGCTTGTTTCTGCAGAAACGCATCGCCTATCGGTTTTTGCGAACAAAGGCTCATGGCCATCTTGGCCTTGATTGATCGAAGCTCCCAGTCGGGTGAGTGTGTGTGCCCGTCATGCCGACGGCGACGGAGACGAAGTCGGAGCAAGGTGGAATGGCGACGAAGATGCCGTCGGGCGTCGTGCTCGGCAAGGACGGAAAGCCGTGAGTGCACCCTCGTCTCGGATTCACGCTCGAGCTCATACTCCCGCCTCTTGACGGTCCAGCTGTCGGAGCTGCATCTCATTCGCGGCCTGGGCCGCATAGGCCAAGGAGCAGAAGATGCATCCCCGCGGCGACGGCGGCGGCAGCAGCAGCAGCTCCCCGCGGCGGCAGCAGCAGCAGCAGCAGCGACTACACACATGGCGGCACCGGCATCAGCACGGCGGCCGGTCCTCAGCCCGACTGCCCGCCGGACGTCGACGCGCTCGGTCGTAGCTCGTGGACGCTGCTGCATTCGATGGCGGCCGCTTACCCAGAGACGCCGACAGCGGCCCAGCAGGCCGACTTGGCTGGCTTCGTCGGCCTGTTCGCCCGCCTGTATCCCTGTTGGGTGTGCGCGGAAGACTTCCAGGCCTATGTGGCGCGCCGCGCGCCGCGCGTCGCATCGCGTGCCGTCTTCGCTGCCTGGCTCTGCGCCGCCCACAACGACGTCAACCGCAAGCTGGGCAAGCCCCTCTTCGACTGCTCCCGATGGGACGAGCGCTGGCGCTCAGGCTGAAGAAACAGCCGTTGCGATTGATGCTCGTGCCTGTCTATCACGGGTGGTTGCGTCTTCTCTGTCCTGCCTGCCTTGCTCATATAGACAGATGGATACGAAGGTTGGGAACTTAACTATCACAATGTACGAAGTACACTACACACACGCGCGCGCGCACACGTCACACACGTTCTTTTCTCTCGTTCGCTCGCTCACCCATCACTCGCTCACTTACTCGCACACACCATCTCTCTTTATGTTCATCTCCCTCGCTCCCTTGCTCTCTTTCCTTCTTCCTCTCCCCTCTCACTTTCTTCCTCTCTCCTGGTACATGTGCGGGATTGAGTGGGTTGTGAGCCACCCACTCAACTGGTTTGCCGTCTCCGGACGCCAGGAGCGCTACCCCGGCCATCTCGATGACCGGTGGCCACTGCTCTTCAATACCCTTTAGCTTCCCATCCTTGCGACTGGCTCTCTGTGAAGTAGCAAAGAAGCACGGCCGCCCCCGGCCATCTCGTGAGTGCCGAGTCACATCACGCGCAGTCAGACAATCATGGCAGACATCCGAGCCCAGAGCCTCCGGCAGCCTGTCGACGTGGCCACGTACCTCTTCAAGCGTCTGCATCAAATGGGCGTCCGCTCCATCCATGGTGTCCCCGGCGACTACAATCTCGCCGCCCTAGATTATTTGCCTGACTGCGCGCTCCGGTGGGTTGGCAACGTCAATGAGTTCAATGCCGGTAAATCTCCCGATGCTCCATCTGTCGCCCTCCGGCCGAGAACGTCGCTTCTGCTGGCTGACCCAAGCTTGACCCTTCTGTCTGTCCCGTCCAGCCTACGCCGCCAATGGCTATGCACGTGTCAAAAATTTGTCGGCCCTCATCACCACCTTCGGCGTCGGCGAGCTGTCCGCCATCAACGGCATGGCCGGCGCCTTCGCCGAGCACATACCCGTTGTCCACATCATCGGCTCTCCGTCGACATCCTCCCAACGCGATGGCATGATTCTCCACCACACCCTGGGCAACGGCGACTTCAACGTCTCCGCCAACATGTAACCCGGCCGAGATCGCCCAGCAAATCGACCACGCCCTGCGTCATTACTGGATCTTATCCCGCCCTGTCTACATCATGCTCCCCTCCGACATGGTGCAGGCTAAGGTCGAGGGACAGCGTCTCGCCTCCCCTATCGACTTGTCCGAGCCGCAAAACGACCCTGATAAAGCAGACTACGTTGCCGACGTTTTCCTCAGCTCTCTCTCCAAGGCCAAGACTCCTGTCGTCCTCGTTGACGCCTGTGCCGTTCGCCACCGCGTCGTGGATGAGGTATATGGCCTCATCGAAAAGACCCGCCTTCCCTTCTTCGTGACTCCAATGGCCAAGAGCGCCATTAATGAGCAGCATCCCTTTTTCGGCGGTGTCTATGCTGGTACCGGATCCTATCCCGAGCAGGTCCAGGATATGGTCGAGACGTCAGACCTCATCCTCAGCTTCGGCTCCATCAAGGTATAATTACGAGACCAGATGGAGAGATGTAACTACTGACCCCTTAGCTTTAGAGTGACTTCAATACCCACGAATTCTCGTATCGCACACCGCATCTGAACACCATGGACTTCCATAGTAATCACTGTGCCATCTGATATTCAACTTTCTCTGGGGTTCGCATGAGGGGCGTTCTTTGCATGACCCGTCTAGTTGATACCAGAAAACTCTCGGTTCCATCCTCCTCAAGCTTCAGCAACAGGGTCCAGGCAATGCGAGACAGCTCGCCGACCATCATGCAGGCCTGGTTGTGGCCCCGGCTTGACCCGTTCTTCGCAGAGAACGACGTTATCGTCACAGAAACCGGGACCGCAAGCTTTGGTATTGGGATACAAAGTTCCCCTCTGGCACGCTGGCGCTCAGCCAAACCCTATGGGGGAACTTCGGATGGTCCGTCGGCGCCTACCAGAGAGCGGCGCTTGCATTCAAGACGCAGGCGACAATCGCAGGACCATAATCTTTGTCGGCGATGGCTCTTTCCAGCTGTCGGCTCAGGAGCTCAGCACCATGATCCGACACGGGTTGAAGCTCATAGTGTGAGGGTCGGCACCGGTGTGCTATATTCGCCATGGTGACTGACCGATGCCAAGCTTCGTGATATGCAATGACGGCTTCACCATCGAGCGTTTCATCCACGGCATGGATGCCATGTATAACGACATTGCCAAGTGGGCGTACAAGGTCCTCATTGACGTCTTTGGCGGAAAGTAGACTTGCCGCAAGTTCATCGTCAAAACCAAGGACGAGCTGGACTTCCTGCTCACCGATGCGGAATTTTAGGCCGCTGGCTGCCTCCAGCTCGTGGAGCTGCACATGCCCAAGGAAGATGCCCCGCGTGCTATGGCAGACGCGCCAAACTCGATGCACTTTCTTCAACCTCGCCATTTACCTCTGCATCATGGGCCTCTTGTGTCGGGTATCAAGTGAGCAAATGTGTCGAGCAATGAGCCGTAAATCATGGGTTGAGAATAGTTGCACATGACCGGACCTGGATTCATCTTTTCCTTCTAGCGACGGACGAATGCGCAACGGGAAGGCTGGAGCGACGGGCGGCAGCATGAGGGCAAACATTCATACCAAGCTAGCGTTTGTTACTGTGTAGTTTCAACGATGAACCCCCTCCCCTTCCTTAGCAGTGGCGAGGGTCAATTGTGACAACTAGCCTAAAAGTCGTTGTTTGTAAAGTTACTCATTTGCACCATGCCGGCGCATAGTAACTACGGACCCCAAGGATCGCGTACTGGCCAGCTCTATGGCTAGCGAACTAGCTCTCGCTGCTTATCCTGGAGGTGACCCCACAGCTAACTTAGAGAATGAACTTCGAGGGCTCACAAGAAAGGTATTCTTAATCGGAAGCCCAATCTGTGGGCTCTCCTTCTATTAGGCGACCTATCCAGTTTTATACTGTACATTTTTTGCCTCTTGCCAAATATAGTTTTATTCCTTGATGAAACAAACAGTCGGCCAGTAAAGTGCAGCTCGATGCACGAGGTCCAGGGTAAGTTCACTAAATCGGGGAGCTAAGCACACATTCGCGGAAAGGCTGGCTATCTTCTCGCCGAATTATCGTCGTACTTTTCGCCTTTTCCAGTGCAAAGATCGCTTCCATCACTGCCATTGCTCGACTCTGAAAAAAAAAGACGCCAAGTCATAGATCTCGCAAACTGCCTTTATTTACGCTTAAACATGGCGGACTGCGTACAAAAGAGGAAGCAAACCCACGGCAGCGCAACAGAAGGCCCCCCTTCGCGTAAGAAAAACAAGGTCAGGAAGCTGAACCGAGCAACAACGACGCCGCTTCGGGTCAGGCAGGATCTTCTCAACTGACATCATATCTCCCAGGGAGGTCGCGCTGGCCGGTGGAAAACTACACACCAGAATGCGGTCCATGCCGAGAAGCTCGACATGGGGGTTGCCCTGGACACTGGCGATGAAGGCATCTGGGTCACGTACGCCAGGGGCATGCGGACCAAGGCTGTGCGCGAGTTCAAGGCGCTCTGCGACGAGGTATGCGCGCTCCAGCAGAAAATCCATGTCGTGGTGCGCCATCCGCTTATCAACCGCGGCTGCATTGACGAGGCGTCTTCACCCAGTACGGCGAGAAATTGTATGGGATAAAACCTCCCACCTCGGATCTGCCGTCTACGGGACTCAAGCCTTGCGATGATGACGATCATGATGAAGGAATCGAAGCTTCTATCGAGGATGAGCTAAGAGGCTTGCGGGAGAAGCAACTACCCAAAGTCAGGCAGATGTTCTCGCCGGTCATGACGGGTATCGAATGCCTATTTTTCATGAAAACGATGCAGCCTGTGGATCCGGACCAACTTTCTCGCAAAATCTGCGGCGATGCCAAGGACTGTGCCGATCCCAGGCAACGCAAGTGCAAGTACATCGACCGCTTGACTCCGGTCTTTGATACCGACAAGGCTACTGAGAAGGGAATAGTCCGAATGGCTCGCAGAGTCCTGCCTCCTTTTTTTACTTTGCGAGCTGAGGGCCAAGCGCGCGAGCGGGAGACGGTCAGACCTGCCAATTCTGCCTTTGCTTGCACGGTATGTCAGTTCCAGAGGCAAAACAGTTCGTAGTTCATGGGAGGGTCGGGGCCTAGCTGACGCGATGCCATCGCAGTACGCCATTCGGCTTAATATCCAGAGTCACACTACATTCAGGTCAAGCGAAGTGATAAAAATCGTGGCGAGTTTGGTTGACGACAGGCACAAGGTCAATCTGGGTAGCCCAGACAAGGTGATACTGGTCGAAATATTTCAGGTAATGTCTAACTGAACCCTATCACAAACTAAGCTCACCCAGAAGCTGACTAGCTCAAGCTGTTCTGCGGCATCTCCGTTGTGGAAGGGGAAGATTGGAATGCCCTCAAAAGATACAACGTCAACGCGCTTTATACAATCATGCCAGCCAAAGATGCCCAGGATACCAAGGCGACAATGTAGGAGGCCGACGGATAGTTAGCATGACCAGTTCAGGCCCGAGGAAGAATCGGTTGAAAAAAACAACAATCTGGCGACACATGATAGCCGCGATAGCATATACATTCCGCGGAAAGGCATGATCTGTGCAGATACGGAAGAAAAATTACAGCAGATGCACCGCAGTCCGGCTGACCATGCAGCCAGTAACAAGATCAAATCACAAAAGAAATTGCCGCTGAATATATGCCGTGGTGGAAGTGCTGGACGAGGTGTCGAAGTGACAGTCATTGCAACTTGAGCCTTCGTACGCATAGATAATATAGATATATAGGGAGAACAGGTAGGACGCGAGGAAAGAGGAGGGAAATTCAAGCAAACACCTACCTCACGAGCCTACTCTGCACGCTACGCGCTGTAGAGAGCTGACCCAGAGGTAAGCTGTTGTTCATCCCGACTTGGATCCTCACTTTTATCATCTGCCCTTCCTCGCGTGCACCCACTGTCACGTGATAATAATCGAAACCAAGGGCGTATTCTCCGTACTGCGTACGAAGTACTCGATAACTAATTAAACGAAGTTGGTCAGTTTTGTATGGAGCGGAACGATTTTGGCTGAGCGAAATGTGGGAGAAGGATGGTATGTATTTTAGGTAACACGTAGGTTTGCCTAGGTCTCGTGACAGTGCTATGACGGTCGACCGCCACAACTCCCATTGCAAGACGAAGCTGTCTTGTATGTGTTTAGACCTCTCACCTCCACAACACTACTTAGCATCTAGTGCAAATATTTACCATGTCATCAGGATATGGTTTGTGGGGCGGTCAGTCACCTGAATTCAACCCGCCATCTTTTGGTCTAACGACTGAGAGAGTTCCAGGCCCAGGCCGATGCTTCCCCTACTGGCAAGAAGTGCTTGCATGTTATGTTGTCAACACTTCGGCTGAAGACAGTTCTGGTAAAAAGAAGTGCGCTTTTCCGCTTGAGGATTATTACGAGTGTCTACATCACAAGAAAGAAGTTGGTCTTACCCCGAATTAATTGATGCTTTCGGAATTCCTTCCAGCTACGAACAGAGAACTGATCGGATTGCAATATAACTTCAGCACGCGAGAGCTGCAGCCATGCATATGGCTTATACACGAGCGCAAGCTGCGTCTGCTCGTGATGAAGGCTCTGGTGCGAAACAAGTTAAAAATTTGGGAGTCTTAGACCGGAGTACTGTATAACTTAGCTCAAAAGCATTGTTCGTAGTAACCTCGAACACACTGCTTCGACCCCTCACTCGAGAAAAACTACCTACCCTTTGGAGCCGTTAGCTTTAAGTAGTGTCAGTATGTGGAGCACCATACTGCACTCATCTGCCATAGCTCAGACCTTTCGGCCTCAACACCCCCGGCATAACTCTCCTCCTTTTGGCACGAGGACAACCTGCCACACGGTGTCTTCGGTGGAACATTTGCGAGCATTTCCCGTCGTCGAACATACTTTTTTCGTCTATGCAGCTTTATTTCTCTCTGCGAGGCTCGTAGAGGGAGAGAGACTCGTAGTTTGAGCAAGTGGCTACCGGCCATACCTAATCGCCGCTGATGTAATATCTTACTGGTCCGACTGGCCTGGAGGCGTTGCCCATGAACCCGATGTCAGATAAAGAGGACTTTGGCTCTCAGGTTGGATTTTAGCTCATTCTGACTACCCAAGATGGGGATAAGAGATCCTTTGCCTACAAGGGCAATCTCATACACTAGAGCTTGATGAACTGCGAGCGTGCCATTCGGAGTATCTTGGCTTCAAATCCCTGCCATGGTATATTTTGTAGATGTTATAGAGGTTGCAGTTTAACCCACGCTTAATATGGTCATAAGCAGGCCAGATCTCTGAAGTTTCCATCCTGCCATGTCACGATCAGTATTCTTTTAATGAATTTCGGGTGAAGCTTGACTCGACCAAAGAGAAGTAACTGATAATCGATATCAAATACCTTTGGCAGTCGTCTAAGAGGCGGGAACTCACTGAGGTTTAATGAATTCATGGCCAAGACTATTGATAGGCCCAAAAACAAACCAACAAAAAATTTTCAATGGAGACGGAAATATACGTGGATTTAGAAGCCACGGAATGTTCGGAGAGTTGAAGGCCGATAAGACCATACTGAGGCGTATTTGCGCCCAAGAAATCATCTTATAATTATGTGACACTGCTGAAAACATAGATGAAGATTTTCTAGGGCTTTGAGAAGACTGACATGTTGGAGGAAACTGATTATTTCTGAAATACTCTACAGTCATGTCGGCACCTGTCGGCTATATGTCACGAACCTTCAAACAGCTGCGATACAACTAGTATATTCGGCTATGGAAAAAGCTTGCATTGGCGTTTGCCAACTGACTAGCGCCAGAGCTGCCTATCTCTGTTACCCCTGTGGGGTTTCACGAGAGCTTTCGGGGCTAAAACCAGGGTGTTCGACGGAAACTCCGATGCCTTGATGAAGGCTAGCTCCAGAGTTGCCGTGGTCTAAGTGAGAACTTCCGTTGAGGGGACCCTTTGGCCGTGACAAAAAGTATACTTTGGCCCTTGCTTGCGGATCCAACAAAACGGCGTTTGAGATTCAAAGAAGAATGATGTACGGAAGGAAGGGAGCGCCCCAAGGGAGAAAAATCCTCGTCTGGTGAGTGCTGAGCTTGGAAAAACGAGGCACAAAGTCCAAGCAGACAGGCGTCTTGAAATTTCGAATTATTCAAATGGGTATGCCATGCCAATTTCTAGCGTCACTGTGTGAAGCTGTATTGGGCAGTTCTTCGGTCTCGAGTATCATTCTCTTTGTATAATTACCAACAGGCCCATTAGACCCAGCATGACTGTCTTAAGCCAAGGATGTTCGGAGAGCAGGATGGTAATGTAGCCGACAAAGGGCATGTAAGCAATGACGCTGCCTATGATATCTTTCCGCTCCAGGTAGTCCTGGCCGCGAGCATAAAGATCAGTGTCGTCGGCGACATTGTTATCTCCCTTTGTGAGGAGTTTAGTCTTGTCACTAGAGGAAGCATTTAGCAATGTCTGTATGTTCTGACGGCCTCATCTCTTTGACGCCGTCTCGAGTGAGCCTTGGCGGTGTGCGTGACATACCCTGAGCCAAACTTGCGGACAACTCGATGCACAATAGGAATTTCCTTGTCCTTCACGTTATATACGACAATTTCACCAACATCTGTTTCCTTCCAGAGATTTCGGTTCCACAAGAGGAGCAGGTCACCGCGTTGGAAAGCGGGCTCCATGGAACCAGAGAGAACGACGACTATGGGCGATGGAGAATCTGCAGCTAAAGACAGTCCTTTCCACATCTGCCAGGCGGCGGTGGGCAAGTCAGCTCCACTTCTAGTCCGGGTCGGAAGCAGAGCAGGCCAGCCCGGGTAGAATGCAGGTGGCGCTTCAAGCATCGTGGGACCTGCGCGGAGAAGTCTAGACGCACCATAAAGGCCGATGAAAGAATGAGAGAAAATTTGAGTAGCTGGGTAGCCCCCTGCCGCGGATTTTGGAGCGCTGATAGCATAGCGGCAAGCTCGAGTTCTGAATGTTTAGGCTTGAGGCGGGTAGAAGCGCAGCAGAGGCAAAGCTAGAAAAGGCGAGAGGCGGGTGCTGAGCCGTTGCACAGCAGACTTTTGCAGCGATGATCCGTGGAAGGAGTTTTAGTCGTCGAGTGGTATTTTTACGAGTAATATCATAAGTAGACCGTTCGTTCAATTCACGCGGCCGCTGCTTGGATCGAGAGGCTTGGATCGAGAGGGCAAGCTGGCGTTTTCAGTCGTCGGCCTAAGCTGGATAACGTAATCCATAGCGACACCACCCCGCTCGTGTCGGGTAACCAACCGAGTCTGGTCCCTGAGGATTGACGCGGCAGCCGAGGGATGCTGTGCATAACAAAACCCGTTGATCTTGGTGTGAAGTCACGGCAGACTAACGAAGCGTCTTCACCGCTTGGTTGGCCCAAAAAGCCCGGGACGTCAGCTTGACTCGCCCGGGACAGCCCAAAAAAGCCTGGCACAGCTCACCTCAAGTTTTGTGTGTACAACGATGAGCATATCCAAACCTTGCCTTACAAAATCTTCGATTCAGCTTCAAATAGTTAAATTCTATAACTATTTAATAAAATAAAATATATTCTACATCTGATTATTCGGTATGCCACCTAGGACACGGTGAATCAATTGTCACTTCAGCTGCCGCTAACGGTGGCGATGAGGGTATGCTCTGTATTTCAAGAGTCGCACTCGCCCTCATCGCCAGCGTCATCTTGATCGTAAGGATTCGGATCTAGGCCAGTGAAATGAACGACATCATCACTTCCGGGTAGTGATAAAATATCCGTGAGCGGGTGAGGCCGAGTCACGGCGCGTGCCCTGATGTCTCTGGCAGAGTTATTCCCTTTTGTGACATCGAAGAAAAAAGTTTCCTTTGCTGGCTCTTCAAGTTCCTGCATGAGAGTACGGCAACCTTGCTCTAGACTGTAGAACTCAACATCTCGTGCCGTACACTCTAGCCAGGGCTTAAAGTTCAAAGTTTTGACTCTGCCATCGACCAACAGCTTCTTTCCGACCTTGTAGTAATTGCGGATCTTCTACATCTCATCACGAACTCGTTTGAGGTGCATCCTGATCTCTTGATGCGTTAGCTACTGGGTCTGTCTTTATCGAAGCTCCTCGAACTCCTGGGTGTTGTCAGCCATGCTGGAGCTCATAATAAAATCGCCACGCGGCCTGATAATCTTCCCTCTCTTCATTCGATTCACATACGCTCGGGTTCGGCTGTTTTTGTCTGCAACTATGCCTTGGGAATGAGACGCCATGGAAATCGCCTCTGTGCTCACTTTGGCAAGCACCCGCAAGTTATCTCGTAATGGCGAGCTCATAAGGTGGCCATACCGTTGCCGGATGTCATTGAGTGCATCCGCAGCAACCTGGAAACGAGTTTCTGAGGGCAGGAGTGAGGTGTAGGCAGGGTTGATTGGTTGCTGTCGCCGCAGTTGCTCATGGAGAATCTTGGTAATGGCTGGTGTTGGGTTGACGGGATAAAGGCCCGTCTTTTCGAATGCCGGCATTATGTTGTGCCGTGCGAAAGCGGCCTCGTAAATATTCTGGAAAACTTTAGGAAAATCGAATCGTGAGAATGATGTTGCACTCAGCGAGCGATTTTCGAAGCGCCTTTTGATGAGCGGCCTTCAGTGGCTGGAATAGCCCAACATCAAGAGGCTGCATCATGTGGGTGGAATGTGGAGGGAAGATGGCAATAATAATGTCAAACTTTATGCAGTACTCGGCAAATTTAAGTGTGGTATGACCAGTGAAGCCATCCACCACAAGCAACCGTTAGATCTTTTCATCGTCAGATCTTGAATACGGCGGCGCCTCCACGCGACTCATCCTCATATTGGGGCACCGGAGATGCTCGTCACAGCCGAACCACTTTTCAAGTGATTTTCCTGACTGTTTTGCTTGAGCCGAACATGACCAAGACTAGCGGTTAAAATGCTTTGTCCACCCGAGATGTATTTCGGCATTAGAAAAGCCAGTAGTTGACTGGGAAAACTGTACGCCAGTCATGATATCAATGCTGCCAGTTGGTAGTGGAGTAATGCTGGAACATAAGCCATGGAGGAAGAGTCTCCTACTGCATTCACAGAGACAATCAATGTGCATGACTCCCGGTTTTCTGGGTCCAAAACTTGGGGTCGGGTGCTCTTGACACTGGTGGTGCGTGTGACGAGAACCTGGATGCGTTTTCGCAGGCATCCAATGCGTATGCCGGCCTCCTCTTCATTCTACGTTTCGGAACCACCAATTCTACAGCTAGTGATAATTTTCAGAAGCCTAGAATAAGTAGATTCAACATTCTCCACTCCCTGGGCTTCAAAGGATTTCCGGGCTCGGTCGACTGCTTTGAGGTAAGTCTTTCCAATCGCAGGGTGATTCTTGCGCCATTGTCAAGCCAGCTTGAAGAAACTGGGCGAGCATTGGGGTCTCGGCGCCTTCTGATTATGTTTGCAACATTTTCGAGTTTTTCTCGCGTGGCGGGCATACTAGAGCGTTCCACCCACTGCACGTACGCAACTAAGGCGTCGTCTTCATCATAGTTCAGCATTGGGGGCGCCCTGTAGGGCGGACAGAGGGATTTCTCAAAGAATCAATAACTCTCTGTACAGAAGAGCTCTTCGCATTGTATCGCTTTGCCGCTTCTCGCACGGAAAGAAGTTTTCTTTTGTGTCGTTGGACGACGCACAGCGGCTCTGGAATCGCGACGAGATGCGAGGACTGCCTTTGCAGCTTCTAGGGGTAGCCGTGTTATCCGTCATAGTGAAATCACGAAAGAAAGTTCTGTTTAAAAGATAAAATTGTGCGAAAACGTGGTTGATATGGAAAGGGCTCATCCTTTGCGATTTTTATGGGTCTGAAAATACGATTTGATGCGGGAACACGCCGGTTGATATGAGGAGGGTGGGAGTTTTGAGAAATGAGCCGCTGTCACGGGCTTTTCCCTTTTTTAGGGAACTGTCCCGGGTCTTTTTGGCCTGTCCCGGGCTTTCTGGGCCTACTAAAGCAGCGAAGACGCTTAGTTGGTCTGTCGTGACCCCACACCAAGATCAATGGGTATCTGTCACACGATGCCATCTTTCTCCGGCGACTCCGTACCCTACTTTTGTGGGGCTACATTCTTTGAGGTGAGGCGCGATGCCCGCGGTCCACGGCTAGGCCTGATCAACTTGACATTATGGGTGTTAATGAACTTGTCGATCGCCTATTATTGTGCGGATGAGTAGCGGCGTGGAGGCTAGCGGAAAGGAGGCTGTTCGCCCGTGTCGATTCGATGCACTTTGGCCAGGCTCTCCGCCACGTAGCAGGCGGCCAAACCAGTCGAAGAAAGTAATAACAGAAAAGGCCGATGAGCGCACTTTTGAAAAATTAGAAACGCAAAGATGTGCAGAAAAACGAGTGTGTGGCGAGCCGTGGCCTTTGCGAAGCGGGTGCAAAGGTGGCTTGCTGTTGTCAAGTGCTTCGGTCAGCTACCATCTACCACCACGTAACTAGTAGATGCCTTTTTCGCGGTCCTCTTCGCCTTCCTATTTCTCTCAGCGATTGGTGCGTCACGAGTGTTCCTAGCCGTCCGAGGAGATCGTCCAGAATAGTCAGATGGTCGGAACTGGTTATTTGGCTCGGACTGGGGTAGCCGACAATCCGCAGCCCGATGCCCCTGACGACCGCAGTTGAAGCATCCCTTGACCCCCAACCATGTAGGCTCGAACACACGGGTCAACTTCGTTGTCAAGTGATGTCATGCGGCTGACTCCGGCTGGTTCTTCTTCGGCCGTGGATTTGACCGAGACCCGGTCGAACAGTCGAGTGTCATGAATTCTTGATGTTGGGAATGTTGGAGCAGCGTCACTGGGGTACGTAAGAGAGCTTCCTTTTTTCCTGTACCCGTCCATTATCCGGCCTTTGCTCACTATCGCTACTAGAACGTTGAGGCCACTGAGTCCCCGTCCTGACGGCTCGAGCATATCCCAGATCTGCGGGAGATAGGCTCTGATTTGCTCGAGGACAATGTTGTAACCGGTGTCGTTTGTCTGTAGCTAGACAGGGAGGTACAAGAAGTTGTCTCTCACGCGGCTGGCGAATGCGGTTGCCCCTTTCCCCTTTCGTGGCGTGAGCCGTGCAAATCTACTTTGTGATGTCGGGAGGAGGCGGTTCCTCAGAAACACGCTTAGAACACCTTCCACAAATTTTATCCACGACGCCCAGTTGATGCGCTGTCACTGAGCCACGGTGCTGAATTCTTTAGACTGTTCAATAGCCATATTAATGGCAGTAATCGTGAAGAATCGAAGTATCTTGAGGGAGTTGAGGAAAAATGAAAAGCGACTAATCATGAGGGTCTAAGGGTACCATGAAATGTTCAATGAACTTTGTAGCAAGAACAAGGAAAGAAAAAACATGATCATGGGATCATGAAGAACTGGGTATCTTAAAAAAATGGGACCAAAGAAAAATGATGACAAGGAGAAAAGGGGGGCGTTCAGGGCTTTGACCTGTGCGGGGCGTTCTACCCATTGCACGACGTCCAGGCCGAGTCTGTTTGTTCTGATGAGCTTTGATAGGGCATGGCTATCTTTTGTCTTTGTCATGGCGTCGGCTGAGTTGCTTTGGCCTCTTATCCGACTGATCTCGCTGATCTCCATTCTCTCATAGGCCTGTCGGAGACACATCATGTCAATCATAAGCCTCTTTTCAAAAGTGGTTCACAATTTTGCGAGGCAATCTTAGAGAGACTTGAAGTCGTTGAGTAGGATGAGAGGAATTTGTCTTTGCAGTACCCGTTCCAGTACGGGTCCAGGGTCGAAACGTAGGACCTCTCCGTGGGCGCGTCACAGAGCACAATCATGAATCCAATTTGGAATTAGTATAGTCTTGGTGGTTGGAAAAAGAGGCATCGGCAAAAATGTTGAGCTATAGTGAATTGCGGTCAAGAAGAACAAAGGCATAACCCCTGAAATTATTTGGGTTATGCCACTTGAGTCGTTTGTTGAATGCTTTGACATCTTTCGGATCTGCACTTGTCATCTACGCTGCAATGGAGAAGACATTGTATGCTGCTTCGGACTGGCAAACTTATGCGATGTAAGCCCCACGAGCTCTCTGTGCCACATACTGCTGGTTGAGGGACAGGTCTCCATGAACTCGCCCTCTTGAGGTCGTTGATGGCGTTGGGTTTGGTGAGGTTGACCTCAAGTTCTTGTATTGCCTCTCGTGTCAGAGCGATCTATCGAGGGCAATTTTGGCTCCATTGAACTCGAGTGGAGCTCTGACACTGAGTTGTTCCCGCTCTTTAGCCAAGAAGTTCGCCTTGATAAGCTCTTTTTGCTCCGTTTCTCTAAATCTACTGTTCTCCAAAGTTAAGGTATCGTCAGTCTGGAGACCTACCACCCCTAAAAGATCCACGTTGTAAAGGAAGTTAGTGTCAAATTTTGACTGCGCCATTCCGAGCTCCTTGACATGGTGGTCATGGTTCGTTAAGTACCAGTGGCTACCTGCTTCAGGGATATCGCATAGCGTCCCGATGATGCGGGAAATGGAGTTCGACGGTAGTCCTATGACATTGGTGAAGTCGGGTGGCGTCCGCAAATACGAGTCCCGGATAAGGCTGGTTTTCGACTGTATGTATACTTGTGTGATATCCCGGATGAGGAGCTTCATATCCGGTAAAACTGCAGCGAGTGCGAGAAGCCTTTGGCTCATCCGCTGGATTGTGGGCGATTCCGTCCAGACTGTATTCTTCCCCGCATCGTTATATGTCTGAACAAGTCGTATTTTTGCATAGGCTTTTTGGTTCCTCGGTTCTTTACCTCATCCAAAAAACGGCATGTGAAGTTTCATTATGATGGTGCTTATCTCCGCAAGCGCTGTCAAGAGACGACCTGTGGTCCAGGCAGACAAGTAGGCGGACAGGAGAAGCAAGAAGTGAGACAGATTATTGCGCCATGCAGAAGAGAAGAAAGGAGAGGCTCCCATTGCAAGGGAGGTCCTATATATATATATACAATACCTTTACAAAATAAACGCCTGATCCCGATACTGGCAAACGCGGTCTGGATCAGGCGTTTTTTTGGGTACTCACTGTACATGTTGTGGGTGAGATTTGGTCCCACGACAGGCGCCAATACACCTTCTTGATGATGAAACCGGAGACTTCTTTTTCACGAGGCTCTGAATCGGCTCGGTTAGTTTGATACAGAAAATGCGACATTGGGTAAGAGTTCAACTTCTTCTAGCATTAACGCATATGAAGTGTAGCTAGTTTTCATCGGGTACTTTCGCGGCCTTCATCGTCCACGTTTGAGGAGTTGAGTCTGTGACAGGGACTCGGCTGGCGCAGGCTCCTTCGTTGCATCTCCAACTTCTTCGCCGGGTGGCGGGTTTTCATCTTCTTCAGTTTCTTCGAACCACGGTTTAACCACCGTGGTTCTGAACTCTGTCGGGCTGCCGGTGTTGACGAGGCATCGCTCACCGTCAATTGAAAGCAATGAAAATGGCTCGCTCTATGACCCGGCCTACTTGTGGCCTTCTCTCCGTACCAAGTCGAGTGCGTTAAGGGGAAGCTTTGATCCGTTTCGTGTGTTTAGGGAATTTGCAACTTGTCGCTCTGATCAAATCTTGCGGAACTACGACATTGTTTCGCTGATTGCGACGGCTCTCTGAGCGATGGTTGGCGATGGCGAGTCAGACTCGGTAATTCTCGGGTGCGCCCTGAGGACGAGGAGTGTCGGTACGAGCCCGTCCGGGCCAGCTGAATCATTTAGGGTCTTGGCTGCTAATCGTATTGTTTAATTCGTTACTTAGTCCAGGAATCTCCTGCCTTAAGATTGTAGAGATACGCCGTAAGGAACCATAGTACTTTTGAATCATTTCTATCGAGTTGTGAGCTTTAACAGGGACTGGGATAATTTGCGTTCCAGCTTTGGGGGCCATACTGTGGAACTCTTTAGTGACAAAGTTTTTTCCTTGGTCAGTGACCATAAGTGCCTGTGGGCCCAAGTAGCTATCTATCCGGCAGGCTCTGATCATGCCTTGTTTAGATGTCATATTTCTTGAAAATGTTGCGGCTTGAAACCGAGTAGCCTCATCACAGATATGGACGACCGGGTGACCGTCAATCCAAATGATGTCAGCTGCAATGGTGTAATTGAATATGCAGTCATCCCGCAGAGTGAGTCGGAAGCGGCCAGGCAATTTGCAGTGCTTTTGGCATTGTCTGGGTTCCTGGTCAGGTGCCTGAAGGCTCGACTCAGGACCAAGGCCTGGTCTTTGTATTTTAAGGCTTGATCTTCTGGCTTCAGGCCAAAAGACCCCACGGCAGCCCAGCCTGCTGCAGGCGAAGTCCCTGCGCTACGAAGCGCTGTACGCCAAGATGCCCGCATGGCTATGGGTTTTGCAGCAATACGTGCAAAGGCACGGTACGTCAAAAAACATAGCCCAGTGGTCTTCCAGGCAGGTGATTTAGTCTACTCACAGCTGTACAAGGAATACCATTTAGTAGAGACTCCTTCTAAAAATTGTTTCCAACAGCGCGAGGACTCCTTCCGTGTCAAAAGATTGACTGGAGACTTGGTATGCGAATTAGAGCTGCCAGAAAGAAGTTATGTGCCTGCTAACCTAGGCGCTGTCCTTGCTGCCCAAGATGTCGGCAGCGCCCAAGGGCGATACGCACGAGATTGAGAGGCTCGTGGCCCGTCGCGCGCGACCCAATGGGCTAGTGGATTTCGAGTCCGCTAGAAGGATTTGCAGCGCGCTGCATGACCAAATAAGACCCCGAACTGTTGGTTCGGGGTCTCCCCGATGCGCGCAAATGTATGCTTGTGCACAAGGAGTGTGTTCAATAGATCTTACGAGTAACTATTCTCCCCCTCCGTGCCTGCGACCAACGCGCTCTATTTTTACATACAAAAACGGGGACTCAGGCCTCCCCGAGAACCTGTCTCTTGACTCGTCGGACTCCCTATTCGCGACGGTTTGTGTCGCATTAATCGCACTAATGCACGTCGCACTAATCCAACAGAACAGCATATTTCGCGCTCTAGGCTTTCACAAGAAATGGCAGGAGAAGCCTGATAAGCCCCAACGACAAAGCAGAAGGCTGTCTGAAAACTAGACTGGAATGAATATATAGAAGGATAGGCTTTGTTTTCCCACTAAGGACAGTCAGCTTGCTTTTTCGAGCCGGCATATGACACATGGCACAGTAGCCAAATTCGCTTACCTGCCCTTCACTGGGGAAGGCACTTGAGATCGATACTACGGATGCACGTTTACCCGTGCCATAGCATTATTCCTTGCCGGGGCCCTGAGCCCTAAAACACGACTTTACATCGATAGCTAGCACGTCCGTGCATTGAAATTGAATTCGACATAACATGTCACGTCTTTTTTTTCATCAAAATGGTGGAGAATGATCCGGAGCCTCAATCAGCCTCCTTGACAACCTGGGCAACAGAGCAGGTTGACCGAGACATGAACATTGGCAAAGAATGACTAGTTGGTGTTTTCACTGCATGAGTTCGTGCTGCAATATTGAAAAATTCGAATCGCTTAAATTGGCTGAGAGAGTCAGGGATGTTGCGAAGTTCGGGTTCGAATTCATGGTTAGGTCTGTAATACTTAGTGCGAGCTAGTGAGTGCCGAGTAAAGTGGGACATAAACTCAGATACTAGATAAGTTGTGCAGTCCAGTGTCATTGACAAACACTCTAAATTGATCTACGGGGTCATTTCAGCCTCCTCTCACACAAAAACGCCAAAGAAGATCATCGCCAGCATCCAAATCGCTCCTAGACAAATCAGCCTGCCCTTCTTTTCTCAATGTGGTTTTGATAGACTCAAGCCGTGCACCTACTCGTCTCCGCCATCATGCGCAATTTGCGCAACCTTCACTTTGGCCACTGGACTGCGTCAGACATCACTTCAGCCTGCTGGGATCCGGTCAGCGACGAAGTTCTCTGCACTGTGGGACCGACTATCCAACATCCCAGAATCGAAATTTTCCGTCTTTGTCTTTCTCCGGGAGATTTTGTGTAAGACTCGCTACCTGAAAAGCTTGAGAGTATTCCGGCTGACGTTATATATCCTAGCTCACATCGCGCTGTTGCTCGCTGGGATGTGCCATGTTCAAGCCCAGACTTACCTCCAGATACAATCGTGAACATACATTATCTGAGTGGCTTAGCTTCTACGTGCATAGTACTCGAGAGCGGGTGTTTCATCACTGTTCAAGAGGGTCAGCTTGTGGATGACGTTTGCATCGAAATTGCCGGGTCCACCAATACCGGCATTGCCGCTGCCGCCTGGTCTCCCGATGAAGAGCTGCTTGTCGTCGTGACCAAGGCTAGCGCCGTAATTTTCATAGCCCGTACTTTTGAGACTCTGATCGAAGTGACCATGGCCGCCGATGATCTCAAGGCGTCGAAACAGGTCTCCGTCGGCTGGGGGAAGAAGGAAACTCAGTTTCAAGGCCGAGGTGCTAAGGCTCTACGAGACCCTACAATACCCGAAAAGGTCGACCAGGGATTGCCTAGTCCTCACGAGGATGGCTCGACCATAATGAGCTGGCGAGGCGACGGTGCCTATGTTGCCATCAGCTCGGTCCAGCAGACCAACCGCCGCCATATCCGCGTCTACGCTCGAAATGGCAGTCTGGACAGCACCAGCGAACCCGTCGATGGCATGGAGTCATCCATTAGTTGGAGGCCATCGGGAAATGTGATTGCAGGCGTTCAGCGCTTGACTGATCGAGTCGACATTATCTTCTTTGAGAGGAACGGCCTTCGTCATGGTCAATTTACCCTCAGATGTTCTGGAAACTGCCCGTTTTTCGTAGTAGAATCCAACTACATTGGAACTCCGACTCCACAATCCTGGCCGTTATCCTTGAAGACATCATTCAGCTCTGGTCCATGAGCAACTATGACTGGCAATTGAAACAAGAGATCCCTGTCCACTGTGATCTTGTTCGGTTTGCTTGGCACCCCGAAAAAGCTCTCCGATTTGTCGCCGCTACTTCCGATGAGGCTTTCATGATGGAGAAAATATTTCATACGTGTCGAGGAACTTGCCAGCCGCCCTACGACACCGGTGCTGTGGCGGTCATCGATGGCCACATTGTCAAGCTCACCCCTTTTCGTACAGCTAACGTACCACCACCAATGTCTTTGTTTCGAATTACGGTCAACTCTCCAATAATTGACGTCACCTTTGGACGGCACAACACTTCGATTGCCGTGTTACATAGGATAGGTGTTGATGTGTATGAAATGCCCCTACAGAAGGGACGATCGCTCGAACCTCGATTCAAAGCAAGAGTGTCGTTTCCGACGGATGATAGCACAAAAACACTCCAACCCTTGCGGATATGCTGCACTTCGGACAGAAATTATCGTTGTATTGCCCACCTGGACGATGTAGGTCACTCGCATTTTCATCTGGATGTGCAGAAAGATTGTATGAATGTTCTCACGGGCAACGAAGACATTGCATCTACGTCGACCTCGGAGGATAGTTCGCTCACTCAAAGCTACGGCCAAGATGGATCGGGGAGACTCTACAGACTATCAAATTTACACTCAGAACCGCTGCCAATTTCATTTCCATTTCAGCTACCATGGTTCGAGGTCAGCAGCCTGGAAGGCGTTCCGGTGGCTTTTGGCCTCTCCAGAAATGGCCACATTTACGCCAACAGTACATTGCTGGCGAAAAACTGCACGTCGTTTACGGTGACGCCGAATCATCTCGTCTTCACAACCAGCAATCACTACGTCAAGTACGTGCACTTGACTCCTGACGTTGCAGGTGCGACCTTGTGATGATCCCGCCCAAGTGAGCCGTATGACTGACTTGAATGCTCAGATCTGCAAATTCCGGACGACGATCCGGAACAGGACGAAAGATGCCGCAGTATCGAACGCGGCTCTCGCTTTGTTGTCGCCATTCCTACACAAATGAGCATTGTCCTACAAATGCCTCGGGGCAATCTCGAAACCATCTTTCCGCGTGCCATGGTGATTGCCGGAATACGCGACCTCATTGATCATGGAAATTATTCCCAAGCCTTTTACTACTGTCGCACACAACGTGTCGATATGAACATTCTGTACGACCATCGGCCGGAACAGTTTCTCGCGAGTGTGACTTCGTTCTTGAATCAAATCAATGATGGGGCTCACCTCGACTTGTTCCTGTCATCTCTCAGGTGATCCCAACCGAAGATGTGCTGTGTCTTTATTCTAACTGAGAACCTACGCAATTGGACAGGGAAGAAGATGTAACGCGAACCATTTATCGAGACACCAAGCTCAAGTCGAATCGCATTCCTCCTCTCAACGATGCACTGCCAAAAACGTCGACAGACTCCAAAGTAAATATAGTGTGCGATGCCTTACTCAAGAATCTGCCGCTCCAAAACGCCGGCAATCTTCAGAATATCATCACTGCCCACGTGTGCAAGGTACCACCCGCGCTGGATGATGGCCTCGCTCTTGTAGCCGAGTTGATGGAGAAGGACGAAGATCTGGCCGCAAATGCGGTTGAACGCATATGCTTCCTGGTTGATGTTAATCGCGTCTACGACAACGCCCTTGGGCTTTACAATCTCAGTCTTGCCTTGTTAGTTGCACAACAATCACAACGAGATCCTCGAGAGTACCTCCCGTTCATCCAGAATCTTCACACCCTGTCCGAGCTCCGTCGCCAGTTCGAGATTGATGACCATCTCTCTCGCCGCTCAAAAGCCCTCAAACACCTCAAAGCGCTCGAATCTTTCGCCGAACTTTGTGTCTACGTCACCAAACATGAACTGTATCAAGATGCTCTCAAGCTCTACCGTTACGACGAACCTCATCTACGAATCCTGACCGACCTCTACGCTGCTTATCTCGAATCCAAATCAGCCTTTCGCGAGGCTGGCCTCGCCTATGAAACTCTCCAGAACTATGCCAAGGCAACTAGTTGCTACCGCGCAGCAGGCGCCACGTGCTGGCAAGAGTGCCTTTGCACCGCCCAGCAACAATCTCCTAGCCTGTCAGCCGACGCCATGACAGAACTGGCCACAAGCCTTGCTGATGCTCTGTGGGAAGCAAAAGACTACAAAGCAGCAGCCACCATTCATCTAGACCACCTCTCCTCCCTCGATAATGCGATCAGATGCCTTTGCAAGGGCTATAACTTTGCCGAGGCTATTCGCCTCTCGATTCAGAGAGGCCGGCCAGACCTGCTGGAGACGACTGTGGACGCCGGTCTTGCTGAGTCGTTCAGTAGCACGACCGAGTTCCTCGCCGACTGCAAAGCGCAACTTTTCGCGCAGGTGCCCCGTATCGCCGAGCTTCGACGCATGGCCATCGAGGAGCCATCGGCCTTTTACGAGGGCGAACGTGCCGGCAACACAAGCATCCCCGATGATATCTCCGTCGCGGCCAGCTCGTGCCTCAGCACCAGTGCCAGCCTCTTCACGCGCTACACTGGCAAAGATGGAAGCCTTGGCACCTTGGGGACTGGCGTTAGTCACGCGACGAGCAAAAACCGCCGCCGTGAGGAAAAGAAGCGCGCCCGCGGTCGCAAGGGGACAATCTACGAAGAGGAATATCTCGTCAATAGTGTGCGGCGGCTCGTCGACCGCGTCACTGCCGCTGGTCCCGACGTTGAGCGCCTCGTATTCACTCTCTTTCGGCGCGGCATGGTGGCACGCTCTCGTGCCGCCGAAAGACTCATGGCTACCGTGGTCGATGCCTGCAGACGTAGCGTGGCCGAGGTCTTCGCCGATCCTCTGCCGGCCGCCGAGCCGCAGCACCCAATCGATGCCAAACCCGCGTGGAGACCAACAGGCGGTGACGCTGTGCTACAGGACTGGATGTACGGTCGCAGAAAAAAGCTGGGATGGCCGCTCGTGGCGAGTATCACGAAGTTGAGCTTACTCGGCTAACCAAACCGTGACATAAAAAGGCGTGCACACACACACGCGAGCGGCATACACATGGACAAGCGGTAGGTGCCTTAGTGCAGATGCTCGAGAGTCAGCCCCCTCGCACATTGTTCGATGATGCCGAGAAGCTCTCTAATTCTCTTGTTGTAGCACCAAAAAAGAGGAGGCATTGTACCCGCATGACCTACTAGTGGGCATGACAGATAGTGCGCGCAAGGAAAAAAAAATAAAGCCGAGAATCAATGTAGACAGCATTGCCAAAGTTGCGCTTCACCTAATAAAAGGGCGGAAGCTCCGCCCCCAGTCTTGCATTCGTTCGCATCGCAACTGCGCTGCGTGCTTTAAAGAGTTGTTGAGAAGGACGAAAGGAAGAGTTGAATCCATCTAAAAGCTACTCGGAAAGCATGCCGCAAACAAGTTGAGATGTATGGGATTTGATTTTGAGCAGACGGTGAACAATGGCACCAGATATATGCCTCTATATGAGAGGAAGACGTATAACAGGGTTGAGAATTATGCATAGAGGTAGCCACAGTCGACACGTTCAAAATGGTGTTTGGATTGAACGGCAAATATTGACCACCCAAGAAGCTGAAGGAGTATAAGCATGATAAGGGTTCATAACAAAAGCTTGTTTCGGTCACAAAGCTCACTTCGTCATTGGATACCCTGAACGGAGAATGTCGCATGATTGCAGCCTTACGATGGATGGTCATTCCTGGGGTGAAATGACGTAATTGAGAGCGTCATCGCGTCAAGTTTCAAGTTTGACCCGCCGGCTGCGCCGCCTTGTCTACTGCCGAGTCCTCTTCCTCCTCTGCTTCCGCCGCCTCATCGGCGTTCTGTGTCTGGATTTCTTCGTCTGCGCTCACGTCGGCGTCATCTTCGTTAACCGGATTTTCGGAAGTGATGCCCATCTGACGTTCCCACACCTCACGCCGTATTCTCTCGTCCTTAGCCTTGCGGGCACGCTCGACTTCCTCGAAGCCGCCTGACTTCTTCAGTTTGCCCTCCTCGACGAAATTGTAAATTTCCCGTTGCAGTGCATTGCCCCGACGGTTTTCCAGCTCCTTTTGTCGAAGCTTCTCGGCCCGTTCAATGGCCTCAAGTCGATCCTCATGATTTGGCTGCAGCGCCCTTACCTCGCCCAGCATATCTTCTTTCGCCGCGTTCTGGTCGACGCTGTTGCCAAGGCTATTCAGACCTTTGGAGAACTGCTTTGCCGTACCCGCGCTGGCGCCCGTGCCGTTGTCCTTCATCTGCTCCTTAGTAGCCTGCTCCACGAGCGTGAAGGTCTCGCTGGCCTTTTCCAAGTCATCGTGTAGATCCACCAGCAGATCCTCCATGACTCGGAGCTCGTCTCGGCCCTGACACACGTCTTCAAGTTCCTTCTCCCAAATCTTGGTCCATATCGGCTTCTCTTGTTTCATGTAATCCTCCATCCTCTTCAGCTCATTAGTAAGTCCGTTGATGTCTTTGGCCACGCCTTCGAGCTGCCTCGGCAGGGGTCGCACACCACGATGCACCACATCCTTGCGGAGATCCTCAACCAAGTCCTGAAGGTCGTCCACCCGGGCGACGAGTCGATCGGAATCAGTATTGAGCTGCTGCCGGCCGTTTGTGACATATGAATAACCAGCATCGCCTGCAATATCTGGTATCGCCGCCTTTACGGCCGCAGTCTTGACGTTGGCGGCTTTAGTGCGGATGATGGACATTGAGCCTTGAATGTCGGCCTGGAAGCTTGAGTATGTTTGACGCAATATTGCGATATCACGACGGAGACTCTGCAGTTCCCCAAACTGGCTGAAGCTAAGTTTACGGCCGGACCCGACCAAGGTCTTGGTGCCACCTACTGAAGTCGTCGGAGAAACGGTAGCCCGAGTGCTTCCCAACCTAGCCAGCTCCGTGGCGGTCTCCTGTTGTCGATCAGAAACTCTTTGGAGAGTGACGCCTTGATCATTGATATGCTGCTTGACTTCACGTACAATGCTGGTGAGCGCCGACATGCCGTCATCTATATGTCTTTTAACTTCGTCCAACGGTTCAATGTTCAGGATGAGAACAGTTCGGTCTTTTACGTCAGATAGATCGTCCAGCTCATGCCGTACGCCCGAAACAGGGTCCTGAATGTAAATCTCGGGCAGGTCTGTTCCATTTTGTTGTGTATTCCAAGAAAACTTTTCGATGAAGGCAAGCTGCAGACGCCCAATTGAGAGTTCATCTCGACCCTTTGGTAAAAGGATCTTTTTGACCTTGGACTTGTATTGTAAAAACAAGGTGAGATCTTTGGTCGGGGTAAGAGGCGGAGAGACTTGGTAAAAGGTTTCGGCTGGCTTTGTTTCAAATGGGTGCAATATCGTGCTTGTCTCGTCCACATTTTGTTGTTTTGGCTTGCTCATGTGCGGCTCCGTGCCGCTTGATGCGGGGTTGAACGGCAGTATTTCCGGGCCGGAATCACCACTCGGCGTTTGTGGTGGTTCACTTTGTGAGGCGTCCGGACCGTTTTCAGATGCCAGTGGTGTTGTCGCGGCCACGTCCGTCGAAGTCTCTTCCGAAATGCGGCTAGATATCGTAGCGGGGGAGAAGTCAAGAAAGCCCGGTCGAGCCTGAGATGAAATAGTACGGCTGTGGCGTCCTGGTTCCCGAGACTGCACGGCCCGCAACGATTCCCGCACCTCCCTACGACCCCTATTGGGTATGGGAGAGCTTTGTGAAGGTAAAATAGGCACAGTATTAGGAGTGCCACCAAGATGTTTTGAAATTTGATACTGAGAGTATCGCCGAGAGGCTCGTCGTTCAAGATCGCCCCCCCTCTTCAAAGCTGCAAAGGCGGCTGACTCGTTATCCGGAGGTGGAGGCGGCGGCGGCGGAAAGGCATCGATATTGAGGTCATTTGGCAACGAGGCTATAGGCGCAGCCGAGTCATCTGCTGGGTATGGTGGCACCACTGGGATGCTTTGCATTGTGTTGCTTGATATTGACGACTGTTCGGAGTGATTGGAGCCCCGTGACGAGTCTCTCTGTTCCTGAAAGCGGCGATCCGGGGGAGAGTGAATACTAGCCTGTAGCGCAGACTGTCTTTGCTGACTTTCGGGGCGATAGCTGTTCTCGAGGCCCTCCTCGATCAAATTTGTTAAGCCACTATTTCCGCTGGCTACAGTGCTGACGCTAGTGGTCCTCTCAGGGAGAGAGACTCCATCGCGATCGCAGCCTTTCTGCTTCTGACGCAATCTTTGCTGCTTGCGCTTGAGTCCATGGAGCAGGTTGATGATAATATCTCGAATTCTAGGGAGGTATTTTTCCAGGTTCTCGGAGCTCGCTTCTTGGCTTAGGGTGGCCTCAAGAATATGGCGCAACAGATCAGGAACGTTGCCGAGGTCAGATGTATCGACGTTTATGACGGTGAAGGCACGGCAAGCCATGTTGAATTCATAACCCAGCCGGACGTACACGTCGGATACCTGAGAATCAGTGGCCTGACCGCGGGACCACTGTGTTAGCGTCTCGAGCAGCTGTTTCGTGGCGACAAGAAGATGGGTCACGCTCTTTTCGATTTGCGACAAGGGCACGCTGGAGCTGTTGCCGGAGGCCTGTGGAATATTAGGCGGGTTAGTGTGATGAGCATGAACAGGCTATGGCCCGGTCATTTAGCAGGTAAGATGGCTCACTTCACGATCGCGGTTTGAGCGTCGTGAGCCGCCACTCACGCTTCCACCCACGCCACCGGGTTGAAGTGATCTGGAAGAGGCGTATGAAGGACGCAACTGCGTTGCAGAGCCGGGAGAGTTGGGGCGCATATTGGGCGGAGGACCGAGGTCGGTTGCGGGAGAGCGACGACGGGAATAGACCCGCTGTGAGCCCGAAGAAGCTTGCATACTGCGTGAATTTGCCAAAAAAAACAGTCAAGTGATACTGGGGCGCAACAGAAAACGAATTATGATGGAATAGTAGGCAGCACCCAGAAGCAGGCAGGCCCGGCCCACCGGCCGGCGAGCCAATGAGTAAGCAAGCAACTGAAGAAGGGCGCGAGCGAGGAAGATGGCTTTGGGAGAAAACAGAAACTATAACTTTAGTTCCGACGATGCTGCTGTGGCCGCTGCTAATGTTGTTACTGTTGGCCAGTGGTGAAGACAAATTGCCGATTTTTCGATGGGATTGAATCAGACGTCGCCGAGCGTTGGGTTGTTTTCAGTCCCACTGGGACTAACTGTGGCTGTGCAAGATTAGACGAGGCTGAGGCGGGCTGAGAAAAGTACCTAGGTAGCTACCGCACCGAGTAGAACGGACCAGTGCGAGTCAGGCAATAATTAGAGTAACCAGAAGAATATGCCATTAGTGTAGCCTCATTAGTACCCGTCTGACCTTGTGAGGGGTCGCAGCATGCGCGCCTTTGCCTCTCGATACAAGAAATACTGGCAAAGACCTCACCTAGTCAAAGGTTTTATGTAAAATTATGGGTATTCCCAACCTTGACCTCACAGCATCAGTTGTACCATTCGTATGACCTGTCACATAAGGACGCATTTGGTTCTGCTGAGCGGCAGCTACTGCAATAGCGACCAACTTGTTCCAACTTACCGCAAACTTTGGACTTCTTACAAGAGAAACCCGTGTATCATTTGAGCTCCTGGAAATTATAGCACTTCATAGACCCAGCACGTGGCTCAAACGAATACACGTACGCTCTCACTCGCGACATTGAAATAGACTTCTTCAAGGAGCTTCAAAGTATCGCTGCTCTTGGTCACATAGATTACCATAGATCCATAAGCCTTGCCGAAGTCCCTCATAAACCAAGCTATCTTAGCGATCTGTGCATTGCTCTCAAAGCTCAACGCTCCCATCTTTCATAGTAGGAAACTCCCGTCTACGCTCAACACCTGAAGTTGCTTCGTTATTATCTACCCTAGGGTAATAGGCTGGTGTCACGGTGCATCACGTGATAGTGTTCGAGAGGCCAGTGACGTCACGGGATATGAGACAGCACGTGTGGGATCGGCAGCGGTGATGATCCAATAGGCCTCAGGTCAACATCGGGCTCACCGACATCGTCATCAACGTCATCGCAACCAGCCAGCCTCGTATCGACGTCATGGCCACTTTTCAACCTTGTGAGAGCTCTCGGCACCCGGCTCACTCTTGTAGGGTTCATCACGACCTCGAGTCGCGTCACAAAGGAAGACGTATGGACGGGGGAAGGGGTCGAAGGGCTGGGATGTATGAAGGGGCATAAAAAGACGGGACTTTTCCCTCGTGTATTCATAGTTCTCTTTTCTCCTCAAGTTAGTTGTTTTCAGTCCAATGCACAACTTAATAGAGCTTCGGCCTATTCGATAGTCCTGCGCCGTGACAGCTGGAGCCTTGGATTTGGGCTTTGTCCATGCATCACGTGAAAGCATGGGGGCAACGGGGTACGAGACACTACGAGAAGCTCCAAGGCTGTGCACTTGATAAAGACAAATTTTCTCTCTCGCGCTCTCTCGAGCGTTTTTATTGTACCTAGCGCCTTTTCGTCGTTGCAAATAAATCCACGTTTCGAGCACTTTCACACTCATGGAGTACAGATGAACTTTCATAACTCTTGAACCGGCCAACGCTAAATTATGGGTTATTTCATTGACACGCTTCAACTCTGTTCCGTTTCGGCATATTAACCTAATACGGTCAGCGTTCCTGAGATGGGTGGTTGCTGCGGCGCATCGCCAGGTGCTATCTACGTCCATGAGACGCATCTTCTCAATGGCCCGGCGTATGTATACAATATGTGCCCAATACTTTTTTTCCGCCTTCGCAATCTCGCCCTCAACATAATTGTACAATATAGTTGTGCTGTTTCAGACTTTCTTATGTGATTTCTGGGTGGCCTTACCAGGCCCCAGGTGACTATCACCGGCCGATGGTGGATACAAAGTATGCGCGATGGCAAGAAAAGAAATAAAGAGGGTGTCCCTCTGTCGGTGGCCGTCGTACAAATAAGCAAGAGAAGTGCGAAGCCTCTACTGCGTGAACATATACAAATAAGTCCAGGAAAATTGGGTCTTGATGCTACACCAAATGGGCGATGAAATTATTGAAACTATGGAAGGTTCAGGAACATTCTCTAAAATGTAAGCAACATTGCAACAATAATAATTGAAATTCAGTTTTTGCAACAGACAAGTTGATCTATCGAAGGATAGGCTAAACTGGGTCGATTGGGTTTTCCTTCAAAGAGGAACGAGGGTGCGGCACTGCACTACGCAAGAGAGATAACACTGAACAATGATTGAGGTGTGCATGGAATTGACAACTGAAGAGAGGACTAACTAGGTAATGACTGTTCCTTTATATATCCTGAAGCTTCCTTACCTTCAGTCGATTCACTTGCAGTGCCAGGTGCCTGGCACACCTAGAGTCAGCTTAACGTCTTTCCCACCAATTGTAAGCAAACTTTCATGGAGCTCTGTCCATCTATCCCCTTCTCTGTCTAAGATCCCTAGTCAGTCCGTGACAGTTCTCCAAGTTGCAAAAAGACTTGGTAAAGATTCAGGAGAACACGCCAATGTAGACATGTCTGACACAACACTCATTGGGAAAGTTTATTGCCATAAAACTGGCTTTATCCATCCCATTGACAAAAAGGAGCATTGGGTAGTTTTCCAAGATACCCAAAAATAACTACCGAGGGCAAAGACATTTTTCGCGGATGATATGAAGACCTGCAAAAGGTTAAAAAAACTGCATGGGCCTCTCCCGGGAAGGCTCGAACTTCCAACCTCCTGATTAACAGTCAGACGCGCTAACCAATTGCGCCACGGAAGAATTACTTATAGTACGAGTATACAATAATTATAATATAGATAGCTAAAATTATTGCATTTGTAATGCAAAAAAGTCTGAAGGTGGGGGAGGCTGATCTTAACGCTACCCGTTGGCACTGCACGAGGATCGAGCGTACTTTGTAATAGGGACCAAAATGAGGGGACAAAATCGAAGTGAAGAGATAGCTGCACACAGCCCCACAGCTAGCTCTACGTATTTTTCCTAACTATAGTTTTGTCACCCAGACGATACATCGCATCGGTTGACAACGCGTGCATCACAGCCATGATTGACGGCATCAGTACTCTTCGCGCGGCCAGGGCCGTAATTCAATCCCGTGATCCAGTGGCCGCTCTAGAAGCCCGAGGCAAGAGACCCGGCAAAGCGAAGCCATCAACACCTCTCGCTTCGTGCCGCGGCACGCCAATTTGGCGTCAGCAAGTCCCATGTCGGCCGTGGCGTTCAACTACTTGGGCATCACGACCTTGGCCCCTATGTCCGGAAGCTTCTTCTGAACGAATATTAAGATGATCATATATTCTATGACTTCAAAAGGGCGACTTTCCTGCAATGAAGTCCTAGACGAAACCGCCGAAGAGACGTTTAAGCGCCTGCTGCAGCCGAAGCCTCGCTTTACGGTCGATCCAACTCCTTCGAGGCCGCCACCGCCGGAAAAAGACGAAGAGCAACGTAAGGCATGAAGGCAAAAGGCATTGGAGGCAGCCGTGGCAGCTCACAGAGGGGGTGGCTCTGGCACCTTCAATGCCTCACAGCGATCGTCGTCTGTTGAGATTATCACAGAAAGGCAGCCGGTACAAGATCCTTTCTCTGAAAATAGAGACTTTCACGGTAGTGCCTCGTCATCCTCATCGCCGCCCTCATCGCCGCCGCTGCCAATAGCGCCGGCAGCGCACTCGCCTGCGCTCATTGTTACGTCCTATTCCTCGCCTCGACTATCGCCTTCGCCGCATCCGACCTCTTCGTCGCTATTCCCTCCCGAGTTCATCAACAGACCGTTACCAGGTGGCTATATTATTCAAATTGGCTGTAGAATCCAGATCAGTCATGACTATCAGGGAGGTGCGTATAAAGGCAGGAGGCAGAGAGTCAGGCATTGCCACCGTGCTAAAAACAATATGTAAGAAGCACTCCACTACCCACTACCCAGCATTTATGTAAATAGCTCCACTCTAATCTCTTTCTCAAAGCATTGATAGGCTGTGATGCACGCAGTCAACCGATGCAAAGTATCTTTTAAGTGACGAAGCCATAGTAAAAGGCAGTATTTATAGGGGCTAGTCATTCGTCAACCACCTCCCACTATATGTCAATGAATAGTGAATCCACGCCACACTTTTTGTGACACAGCACAAAATTTCCTCCACGCCTCATATTCAAATGTGGGTCATTGCCACATCTTTGCTGACGCACCCAGGGCAATCTGAGGATACCGCGGACGCACTTGGTGCCTCAGGCACCAGGCGGACGACGGTAAGGGTTTGGGTCACGTGGCACCCACATCCACAGGCGCAGGCCGTGTGTTCAAAAAGGGCGCTGCACATCGCGGCCACGGAGGGAATTCCTTTTGCTCGGTATTCAAATCCACATTCACTCTCACAGGCCTCTCTGCACGCTACGCGCTGTAGAGAGCAGGCCACGAGGTGACCGGATTGACACCTCTTGGATCCTCAAATCCCCTTGAGTGCGCAAATGCCAAAGGCTGCCACCACGGAAACGGTACAACAGGATAATAAATCTGGAAGTCAAAGTACTGGGTCATTCATCCGGATATGAGAAATATGTATGAAACGGATACGCATATTACGTACGAAGCATACGAAGGTTGGGAACTTAACTATCCGGACCAGAAAAAATCATTTGGCCCCATTATTACGGTGTGAAATAAACTTTATGAATTTAGAAATAATTTTATGAATTTAGGCACTGTATTTGACCTACAATGCTTAGAAAGCTCTTTTCCCTACTAATTTGTATGGCAGGATACCCCTACAAACGTAAATCATCAAATTGAGTCAAGACCAACCAAAATGGTGCAGACTAGAACTCAAGCGCGAGGAAACCGACGTACTGGTATCCCGACCGACGAGAGATATGACCTTCCAGCCCACCAGCCGACCAATCAGAGCGCCCGAGCTGTTGACGAAGCCGCTGACCTCAGGCAACGACCTTCTGCCTCTGCTGCCTCTGCCTCCAGCCCTGAAGATGAAGAGGTTCATTCGACCAGTAAGGAGACAACGGCTGCAACGGCTGTCAAAGCTGACCCAATCGAGCATACATTAGCGATAAGAGGCATTGCTCTAGAACTTTGGAATCAGGGTCTTCCGACCAATCAGATCATCGAGCGGACTGGGATCAAGAAAAGCACCTTCTTTGACCTTCTTAAAAAGGCCAAAATGCGTGACTTTGAGCGTGGCATGCCTGTATTGCAGGATTATGTGACCAATAAGCCACGCTGCGGCAGGCCCAAACTGGTCAATGAAGCCGTTGGAAAGAAAGTTATTTCAACCTTAACTCGAAATAGCACCACGAGGCAATATAGCCTATCACAGCTAGCTGAGGCAGTCCAGAAGGTCTATGGAATACAGCTCAGTCATATGACCCTATGGCGTCGTCTCAAAAAGACAGGCTACTCGAGTGTCAAGCACACAACAAAGCCAGGGCTGAATAAACTCCAACGAATCAGAAGGCTCCAGTTCGCCTGGGAACATAAAGACTGGACTTTAGAACAGTGGAAGAAGGTTGTTTGGAGTGATGAGACCTCTGTTATCCTTGGCTCAATGCGGGGCAAACGGCGTGTGTGGCGCCTGCCCAGGGAAGCGTATTCTCAGCATTGTGTGCGGAAACGTTGGAAAGGCAAGAAGGAGTTTATGTTCTGGGGCTGCTTTGCATACCATCACAAAGACCCTTGTTATATATGGGCCAATGAGACTGCGGCACAGACGAAGGCATATAATGCCGAAGTGACCTTGTGGAACGAAGAGAACGAGGCTCGGCTTCGAGAACAGTGGGAGATAAATAATAGCATGCAGCGCTTGAATCTCAAGAGGAAGCCCCCCGGAAAGAAGCCTGCATGGAAGTTCACGAAGGCCAATGGAAAGTGGGTGCGTAACGGCAAAGGCGGTAGTATTGATGCATTGCGTTATAAACACGAGGTATTATTGCCTCTGTTTTTCCCCTTTCTAGAAAGCCTGCCATGCAACGATTGGCTGGCTCAAGAAGATAACGCTTCTCCGCATGCACAATGGCGCAACAAAGAGCTCTGGAAGCAGCGTGGCTTCCAAACCGTTGACTGGCCGCCTAACTCACCCGATCTATCCCCTATTGAGCCTGCATGGTTCATGCTTAAATGCTTTATAACAAAGAAGGTTCCGCGCTCGAAGCTTCGATCAATTTGGAAGGCGGCTTGGGCAGGGTTTCCCCAGGAAAAGCTACAGAAACTTGTGGAACGACTGCCTAACATCCAATGGGTGCTTTATTTGCGTGGCAACAATCTATATAAAGAGGGAAGTGCCCCACCCGAATTAACGAACCAGGAAAGAGAAGATCTTTATTCGGACATTGAAGCTATTCTGGGTCAATCAAAGCCTTGTTTTCCTGCCATTCCGGGCGTGGAAGGCGTTGAAAAAAGCGCGGAAGATTGGGTGGAAGACTTTAGAGGAAGATGTTGAAAACTCCATTTCCTAATTAGGCAAAATTTACAGAATTGTACTGTATTACTCGATTGAGATGGATACAGTGCTATGTAAGCCGAGTTACTTTTTCTGGTCCGGATAGTTAAGTTCCCAACCTTCGTACTCACTTCTATAAATATGAGTTGATATCCTTCCGTTTTGTCAGGGGGTTAGCGGGATGAATTCGAGGTATTCCTACATCCGTGAGGGAACCATCTCGTGGCAACGGTCAGTTGCACGGTCAATTGGCAATGCCCACCCACTCAAATGAGGCCAAATTTTCGAGTATGTCGGCTAGAGCGTTGCCGTAGCAACCTTGTGGCCAGCAGCTTGGTGCTTTGTCAATATCTCGGCCATTTAATGACTTCAGAAGGCCCGCAGCCTCTGGAAGAGGGAGCTGAGATCTCCTATCGCTGATCAGAGGAACCGCTTCATCGTGGGACGCATGCCTGTTAGTCAAGATTAGACCTAACTGCTCCATCGTAAAATGCATGCCTTCAATCATTGTGGTGGTGTGCCTGAAGTGTCCATGCCGATTGACGTAGCAGGAGAAGAACTTGGGGCTCCAAGGCTCAATTCAAGTGCTCATTGCGTAGGCCATAGCGGCTGCCGGATACCTGGCTGACTTGAACGCCTCGAGACGGATGAAAAAGTAGCCTCATCAGGTGCGTTGACTAGGCTAGCCCAATCTTGAAGGAGGGCGCTGAATTTAGGGGCCCTGATTGTCTTATTCCCCTCCTTCGTAGCATTTGGGAAGAAGGCCTTGGTCTTGGCAAGCACATTTATGTTGATGTGCCTGCGGCAAAGGAGATGCAGTGCTTTCGTGAGTTCTGGAAACGTCAGGAGGGCATTCATGAGGGAAAGTTCCCGATCAGTGGCTCTCTCTCGCGGCAAGGAAATATCCCCCTTTGCAGCCAACTCGTGGAAGCAATGCAAAGCCCACTTATACTGCGGTTCGATTTCCCCTGTGAGTAAGGCAGCTGCGATGGAAAATGTCTTCCTCTCTAGGGTTGAGGCACAGAAGTTGAGGAGAGGCATCCGGAAGCTATTGGTGTTGTACGTACAGTCAAGCAGTAAGGCCTGCCAAGACTGACGCCAAAGGTCAATGCCGCTACGCGTTGCGATGAAAAGAACAGCTAGCCGGCCTTCTGAATCACGCAGATTGCGATAAAAGAAACCGAGAGAAGGGTACTGGAGAAGGTCATAAAGGAATTGGATCGTGGTGCGACCAGCCAGTTCGTTGCGACGGTGCTGGGCAAGGAAATTCGCAACGTGAGCGGCCTGTATGTCAACAAGATAACTATCCTCTTGAGATCAGCTGCGAAGCTGAGCGGCGATGAGATATGGACGGAGGCTAACATTGTAAAGATCTATGATATTGCTGCTGTATTTCTGAAGAAGATTGGAACGGAATTCGGTGTGTGATTGCCGGCGTGAATGAATGGTTGAGAGGCTGCGAAACCAGCGACAGCCTTCCAGTCTAGCCTTACTGCTGTGACTTCACGGCAAGTTGAAAGTGGCAATTTATCTTCTGCGATGAGGTATTCGGCCGAGATTTCGACTCATGGGCAGTGTGTCCATGGTGGTATATTCCGGAGGCTGCTGCCTGGTCTATCGCCCGGTTGAACCGCTTGTGGTACTCGATGAAGTCAACGTGCCCCGTCCGGGATGCGTACAGTCAGGCTAAGATCCTCATGGGAAGACTCAGCTCCGGCGGTCTTTTTCGTTGCATGCCGAACCCCAGTTGCTTGTATCTTGGTGGGCAGACGTCTGCCTACCATGTACGAGCTTCTGACATTATGACCGGCACCACCTCTTGGCGGCCGCGAGAGTCCAATGCGTTGGTGTCTTCCTGGGGATGTCTTTGAGCGCGTCCTTGACCAGCTTATTAGTTTGCTCGTTTCCTGGGATGTTGGAGTGGTCCGGAATCCAGGCTGCCTCCACTCGACCGGTACCGGAAGAGGAGTTGCAAGCCGGCGACTGCTGACTGTGAGGACTTCGCCCAGCCCGACTTCAAGGTGTGGACTGCGGCCTGATTTAGATGGCAGGAGGGCGTGGCTCGACGCGAGGCTCAAACTCAAGAACCATGTGGAGCACCGGGCAGGCAAGGGGTTGCTGTTGTAATTAGTCAGCCACACAGGCTAGGCCCTAGCCGATAGAGGGGCTAAGTTAGCTAGTCTAGCCAGGATCAAGACATACATACACACCTTCGGCCCTCACCGCTAGCCCCCTTTCAAAGTTGCAACTCGTCCAGAACTTCTGCTGGCTCGGCTTGGTGACGCGGGCCGCAGCTTCAGCCCCATTGGTCATAGCCGTGCAGGCTTGCGTGACCGCCCGCGCGTTCCAGTCCGCTGAAGTATGGGGGAGCGGGGAGACCCGCGAAACCACTCGAGGCACCGTCGAGACTAGATTCGGAACACAGCCAGGGCCGCCATCCTAGTGGCGATTCCGGTGTGGCGGATTACCCCAAACGTAATTCTCTACCGAGGATCTTGTCTAGCATAACTTGAATCTGCTCTTGGGGCTACGTGTACGCAGCGTCGCCTGTAGTCCACACGCAAGGCGCCCTGCACCCTGGGCATCGAATACCTCGGACTCCGGGTTGCGGCCCGCTGCCGGTTGTCAGCTCTGCAGCAGTCAGTCTCGCCGCCCCTGTGGATGGTATGTCCCCACGCCGAGCGTGCTGCAAGCCGAGCTGGATAGCTCGGCTTGATCTGTTCTGAAGTTCTGGTCACTTGGCGACGAACTAGGAGGCCTTACTTCTTGAAGTCGCTATGCAAAGCGACGAAAATGGAGTTTGTTGTAGTGTCACGGGCCACACAACAGGAAAAAGGCACAACTGTATTTGCAGCTTTAGACGGAGACAACAAGCTAAGGAACAGGAGAAAGAGAACTAAACCACCCAGCCCTCGTCGCCTAGTTATAGGTGACGGTCGCCCCGTCCTCTGCCTCGTCTGTGATCCCTGCAGTGGAGTTGTAAGACATTTCTGCACAGGGGTGGTTTGTCGGCGGTGAATTGGAGATGCGTCGTGGCCGCGACGGTGGGCGGTGACAGTTGGCGGAAACCGCCCGACCGTCACACAAGCCTAAATATCTCGTCAGGATGAAAATTCAGTTTTGATTGATCTGAGTTGTGGCACGAGTCACATGATTTCTCGAATTTAATCTGTAGACATTTCTCATTCATGTGCACCAGTTAACAATGCGGAAGGGCCTGATTTGTTCGCTGTCAACTGTCAAGCGCCCCCCGAAGTCCATTATGACCTGCCTGCCTCTTTTCTCTGACAATGTCATCCTGCGTATGACTAGTTGTCGGCACCACTGCGTCTATGTTCATGTCGTTTGCATGAGGCGTGCGTGCCGTCCCTGGTGTGGATGCTAGGAGCTACGATCTCCTGTGGCAACGCTCGACATCTTGGCTCGTGTATTTGTCAACAAGCCTTGCTCTCGTCGTTAATAAGCTTTTCGCAAACCTAGTTCTTCTGTGTCTCCTAAGTCGTCATTACCGAGTAGGAGTTTTTCCTTCAGTTCTCGGCGCAATGAGACAATGTACAGGCTGGCGTCTGAAAAGCCTGAAACACCCTGCTTATGTGGTAATGATGCGTAAGATGCTTGTGCCTCCGCAAGGCATCGCTGGGCAGGGATATACTTGGCTTGTTGAAACCAAGAATCAGCAGCCAGAACACTCCACACCGCCGATTTGCGGCGGCGGCTGCCCAAACTCCAGTTTCCGACGCCGCCTTTATTTGCATAACACATTGCAAGCCTCTCCTTCAAGAGCGCATCTCCCACATGGCCTTGCATTTTTGTCTCCAGAAGACGCAGTCCCCACTTGCTGGCATCGTCAATGTTTGCTGCACCTCGCAATCTGAGAAGTTCGTGTCCGAGCGTCAGACTTCTCAAAGCCCCATACGGCGCGCAGCAGCGCGTCCCGTACGAATACAACGCAGATTCGAGCATTTGGTTGATACTTTCAGCCCGACTCTTGGATGTCAAGCTCTGCGGAACAAGTAACAAACTGACAGCTGCCATCTCATTAGCTGCGGCATGGTAATTCCAAGCTTTGGACTCGTCAAAATCATATCGCAGTAAGTCATAGACCGAATAGGCTAGTTTCCAGTCTCGTAGCATGAAGGCGTAGTCTGCAAGCTTCCTCATGATTGCTTCAGGGGATTCAGGGCGATAGAACCCAGAAGCATCGTAGTTTTCTCTCGGAGCTTTGCCACCGCTAGAAGACGAACGAGAATTGCCGCCAATCCCAGCCCATTTTCGTGACAAGTTCATGATACGACCAGTGAGACCTCTGCGCCGCGACGCCACTTGATCATTCCAGACAGAGATGTGACGTTCCATGGTTGGAATAACCGATTGCGTGACCATTTCTCTTACAAAAATGCGTAATGCTGTGGCATCGGACTCAAATATATAGCGGGCTGAATCCTCTAACTCTTCCATGTTCTCACTTTGACGGATCGCCGCCAGCTCTTCCGCAGCCGATATCCATTCACTCCGAGGAAGAAGTACGCTGTCGTCGTCAGACTCGACGCTCTGACTACAACAGAGGCGCAGTAGATGGCAGTGCGACCCGAGGTGGCGTTTCATTTGTTCGAAAAGACTCAGGGATCTCGTGATGTCGTCATGCTCCTCGTCGTGTACCAGCACATAGTACCGGAGATATTCGCTGTTCACCCATGGCGGCAGCTTGCCCCCTGTTTGCTCGGTATCGGTGTATAGTCTCCTCAGTTCCTCGATCGGACTTTTGGTTTTTCGAGCTTATGGCTAGGATGCAAGCCACTGGGTGAGCAAAGGTTTCTTGAGGGACAATTGAAAATCCCGAAAGTAAGCGCCGAAGATATAAAGAATAATAAGGGTGTGCATTTTCAGACACAGAATTTCGTCGCAGGATTTGACGACTACCTGGTGGTACTGGGGCTGCCTGCTCGGCGTATGAAAGGTGAGATTCAACCACAGCTTCCACATCCGCTAGAACCTTCTGATCTCGCGACATGTTCTCTGGTGCTTCATTCTGACCATCTAGCGCTTGTACTCGAGTAAGTCCAGATTTGCTGGAATATAGGTGGCCAATATTTTCGCCTAGTCTGGTGAAGCGAACTGAAAAGTCATCGAGTGTGTGGCTTATTCCGTTGATATCTCGAACTTTCACGTCACCATGGACCTGTTCGCCGAACGGTCGCAGTAGCTCCCACAGCCCATGGCGAAATCCTTTTTTTGCCTATGAGAGTTTCGGTATCTTCGGAAGCATATATCGCAACGTGGGGAACGAAGGAGTGAAGGATCAAGTCTACGGGCTCGCCAGGGCCGCTGGTACTGTTGTGCAGTAGAAAATTTTCCTGCATGAGTTGAAAGAAACCATCGGAGAGTACTTGGGACGGTGAGCCTCGTCCTGCAGGGGACATGGGCCTGGAGCCAGGAGGGAAAAGCGTCGATGCATAAAGGGATGACGCCAGCGGATTCGACCTCCGGAAGTTGTTGAGATTAGGCTCAGTCAGGGTCATGGGGAGCGACTCAAGAGCTGGGGGGAGTACCTTGTCTTGGAATTATTAGTAGTGGCAGCCGCTGCCGGCAGCGCTTGTATGGGTTCCGTTGTCGGTTCATCTTGAGGTCGGTTCATCTTGAGCAGGCAGCGGCATGAAGCCGGCGGGTCCGAGCGATCGTTCCAAAACGTAATGGGATACTTTTGTACTTAATGAATCATGCGGCGAATGAAAACTGGAGTTGAAACGTATGTTGCGCATTTAATATGTTTGTTTGACTCTGCATATTTAGTGTTCGCACAAGCTTTGTGATGTCGCGATCAATCAAGTAGGTGATGGTGGTGGATTTATTAACGTCGTGCAGCACGTGTCTATCGCACGTGAGCCATCCCGATAGGGCAAATGACTCGGGAGCACGCGCTAATCGCGTCTCCCGGTTCAGTCGGTTATCTCACAAGCCAGCAGGTTGTCGAAAGGGGTTCGGGCCCGTCAATTCAGGCCGATCCTGTCCGCAGAGCACCATCATGGGTGCGCGTATGTTTGGGACTTCCGCCGCTCCCTCTTCGTCATGTTCTCAACCGGAATTCTCCTCCACTCCCTCTGAAGCCTGGGTTGGCCCTCTCCCCCAGGTTTGGCGCGTCCGACGCCTGCAAGCCGTCATACGAAGGATCGTGAAAAGCCAGGGAAAACTCCCGCGGGAGAAAACCTGGCGAGGTTGGGTTCATGAGCAATACCTTTCGGCGCAGTCGGACTGGTGAGGTGTTGCATCGGCGGCGACGAGGTTGGGCGGTAAGCCGCTCAATCGTGGCGAATGCACGAGTTGAGAATTTTCGGGCGACGGGAAAGCCTCCCAGGAATCCCGTCGCGGAAGCCGTGTGGTGTGTAGTCCTCGTTGTGCCCGGGGGAAGAGAGTGGTGCTGGTGGTATTGAGGTCGAGGGCCAGTTGGCTTCGTGGAGTTGTGGAGTGTTAGTGTAGCATGGTGTACAGAATACTGGCACTACCGAAATCTAACAGCAGCGAGAAGCTGAAAATTTTTCGGGGGGGTTTGTGTCAAGTAGGAAGATGATGTTGTTATACTTTACGTCATGCCAGCTCACAACATAGACTTCAAGTCACGTGTCGTCTACATAGCCCCCAGCACTTCGTAGGGAGGGCGGGATAATATACCGTCCCCCATCCAACCGAACAACCCCCTCCTTCCGCAGAGTAGTTACATAAATCACAACAACTTGAGATGCAAATTCCCGCAATGACAACAATTCCAATTAAATCTATTCAAGCTGAAAAGTGATCTGAATACTCTCAGGAATTTGAATACGAACCCTACGAGACGTTTTGCGCTTGTTAGGGCGATAGCGCTCGCGATATCGCTGTGTGGCGCGACGAGCCAGCGTCTCTTGCCTCTGCAATTGACTCAATTCTCATTAGGGTCGTAGTCAACAGCTTTCCGCCCTTGTGGCTCCTGTGCTTCCTCTCTTTCATCTCGATGACGCTTTTCCGTAGCCAATCTTGCGATACGACCGTTGCACTGGTCAGTAGCTTTGCTTGCCTTCCTCACTAGGGATCGTGAAGCGCGATTGGGGCCATTGCCACTCTCTTGTAGTGGAAGCGCTTGACCCGCGAGATCCCTTGAGTCACTTGGCGTGCGGCAGGCATCGCTTGAGTTGAAGCTATTGACCTCAGGCGTTTCAGGCCTTCTGAAATCGGGCTGAGGCGCGCCCGACTTGTAGAAGGATTGAAGCGCCCGATCAACGCAAGTCGGAAAGATGCCAGCGCCTCGGAAGCCTCCTTTGATGTTACTCTTTGAAATAGCTTCGGCTGAAGCTATTTCATACGCCTGGATGAAGCGTTGTTTCATTTATGGCACGGTTGCGTTGAAGTCGATGAAGCCAACAAGCTGCTGGCGATACTTCGTCTTCAACGCTGAAAAAACGCCAGCATCCAGGGGTTGACTAATGTGTGAGGAGTGTGATGGCAGGTAAAGGAGCTGCACCTTATTCTTCCAGGCCAGATGCATCATGTCTACGCTGACATGAGTCCTTGCGCCATCGATGATCAAGAGGCGCCACAGGGACCGGTCCAGCGGCTTCGTCTCCAGAAGAAAGCGCGGAGACCGGATTCCGTGACATCGTGACTTCGATTGAGATCCAGGCCGCGGCCTACCTTGGTCTTGATCTCATTGTGGCGCGCAATGAAGCGCTCACAATCCAATGGCGCCCGATTGGAGACTTGTTGATTTCTTGCGCTACGACTAGCTCTGCAAATTGGCGAATATCCCGAAGCGTTAGCGCCCGTCTGGGGATTTCTTCTGCAAGAATCCAATCATAAGCTCTCGCTCCTGTAATAGCCTTTGACGCTCTTGCTGAGCTTGTTTGTCGCGTGGTTGCACCACGAACTCTATCGCGGACTGCTGACACCGGGACTTGAAGCTCCCGGCAAGTGTCGCAATTTCGTACCATTCCGTACTCTCTCAACCGCGCGCTCGAGAGCATCATTGTAATTGAAGTTAGGAGGCTCCATTGAATTTTCACAAAAAATTGAGGGGCAATGATGGAGGAATTAAGGGGCTACGATGCGGAGGGCTACCAAGACGCGTTCGTGTTTACTGTGCGGAAGGGGGTTTTTCGGTTGGAAGGGGGGGGCGTTAGCACGTCCGCCTTGGACAGGAGGAAATTGAGGGAACCAGAACAGTCCGGGGAGCCTGGGCACAGCTTCACTCTGGGAGTTTCTATCGGGCATACGAAGTATTACTCATATGTTTATTGAGTATACCGAAATAGGTTTTTTCGCACAGTCGGCGGAACGCCATTAGATGCTGTTGCAACCTATTTTAGACCGCAAAATTCTGCCTCCGTGGATGAAGCTTTCACGGTGTTTTGCTTGCCAGACTTTCCAGACCACAGGACTGCCGAAAAGCTTGATGATAAGTTCTTGGGTCGTGGATTCTATCACCAAGCCAATGGAGGAGATGCGAACACGAGGAGGAACCTGAAGGGGGTGACCGCAGGAATGGTAGGCCGACAGAAGTGGGGTGAAAGGTGAAAGAGGGCGTAAGGAATGAGTCAGTGGAATAACTTTGAGCCGAAGAAGAGACGAAGGTGGCGAACAGAAGAAAGGAGGGACAAAGGCGAAAGGATAACTCAAATAGAGGGTTTCTGCCCCTAGGATAGAGGAGGAGGAATAACCACATTCTTTTTGCATCTTTGATGACTGGATCCGGTCCGTGAACTTCTAACATGGGTGTTGTTTCTGCTCTTTTGGTCATCGGCAAACAATGCATCCGCCATCACTTGACAACTACTCTTAAACCCGTTGTATTCGACGACCTTGTCGCGATCGTAGTAGAGGAAATCGATTGCTCCCATAGTCCGGTCGATATGGCTGGGGCCTGGGTTTTTGAGGAATTGTGAGAGCTTATGTGCCCCGTATACGCCACGTTGCATCTTTTGATCACGGTCGAGTAGAGGAGGTATCCAATGAGGGCAATTATAGTCTCACATCATTAGCAGCTGATTCCCCGTCATACTCGTCCAATGACTTCAGGCCAAGCGGTTGCTTCAGAGTTGTGGTGTTTCTGACGCAATTGATGACGCAATCGAACTTGTGTGTGGTCTTCTCAACGCATGAGGGTTGTCTGAGCCAAAGTCTTCTCCTCGCTCTGTCTCGGACGACATTTATTTCCGGGAACCAAGGAAGATCCCCCGGGGTGTTGACGTTGTTAATATTCACAGGTGTGTCGTGAGATCCCTGGTACGCGGCCTCTTGCCCGTTCCTAGGACAAGATCAACATAAAAAATCACTAGAAGATTCCCATTGTGCATCATGCAAGTATCCTCAAGTATTAGAATGAACCCCTGATTTTTCATGAAGCCGACGAGCTCTTTGTCCCACAAAAGTAGCGATCTGCGGGACACCGCCGCTTTCTCACACTCCTGCCTCGTCAGAACGTCGCTGCATGGGATACGATTTGCCTGATACTAAAGACAGTGGGGAAAAACTGGTATGTATACTAGGTACAGCTTTGTCGAAGCTTTTACGAGACGACACTTGTGAAGGGCTGGAACTTCTTGGGAGAAAATCCGTGGCCGATTGGGGGGAAAATTTCACGAGGTTGCCCTGATAGTTGATCGTAAACATAAGTTGACCTGGCCAGGAACTCAAAGCTACAGTCTCCGTTGCTAGACAGGTCGATAAGACGATGTTTGTGAGACACTTCACGAGCACATCGGGCCACTTTGCAGACGCACGGGCAAGGAAGAAAAGAGAGAAGCGAGGGACGTGATGTAGGGCCCGAAGTTTTGCTGGTTGGCGACCACTAGATGCAAACTTGGAGCTAATCCTGTACATTCGTTATTGTTTCTTCTTTCTTTCTTCTTCAGCCTATTTATGGGAATGGATTCGATTTCTGGTACTTGTGCCATCGCTTTGTAACCTTCAAAACGTTTGCGCTTCCCAAAGGGAAGCTTCGGGAAACTCTGCGATACGCTGATCTTCGATGTGGGAGATGATGCCTCCCTTTTCGGTTCTCTGCCGAAAGATACCAGCCTTAAAAATGAGACTTGGTTGCTTCGCAGCGTGCGTTGGATTGTGACAATGAGCGGCTTCAAATGCCAGGCCAGCAGCGTTTCCGTCCTGTTGCGGATCTTAAGAAGTGCGGCTCAGAAGTCTGACAAACTTGCGTGCTTCAGTAAGCCCCATGCCTACACCCAAACCTCAGTCGATCGTCCAAGCGAATCCTATGGCCCGTGATTCATATCCAAAAGGTGCCCCATCTTCTCTATCTGTAGCTTTATCAGCATATAGCCAGAACAAAAAAAACTTCGCAGCCATAGGAAGGGATGAGAGTTTCGTCTTTTCCGCCCACCTTGGTTTTCAGGTAGCCTTGCATCTCCTGGCTCTGTAACCCGGCTTGACCCTTCCACGCAAGCGGCACCATTGCCACGCGCTCCGTGACTACGATCTCGCGATTCGGTCCCTCTACGGCGCGGATCTTTTCCGGGTTGTTGGTCAGAAGGCGCACCTCCTTTTGGCCAAGATCCTGCAGCATGGCCGTCGCTAGCCCGTAGCTGCGCGCATCAGCCGGATGCCGCAAAAGCAGATTTGCTTCGACAGTGTCCGATCCAAGGTCCTGCAGATTGTACGCCTTGAGCTTCTCACGGAGCCCGATGCCGCGGCCTTCTTGTCGCAGGTAGATGATGATACCCCCCGCGTCTGCGTTGCTTGGCAGGCCCATCAGCCGTGCTGCCTCGTCTAGCTGCTCACCACAGTCACAGCGTGCGGACCAGGCCGTCTCTCCCGTGTAGCATTCGGAATGAATGCGTACCAGCGGCTGGCCCTTGCAACGCGAGGCCGCTTGTTGCTCATCCGGCTTCTGTGCCTTGTCCATCTCCTCCTCATTATCTTTTCTGACTCGCAAGGCTGTAGAACTGCTTTTCTCGCTTTTGCTCGTGGTTCGCCCAGGGAACAAGCGCCCAGTGTAGGCACCACGAACCATGCGGTCCATCTCCGTCTCATCCTCAACGGGCGCATCCAGGCTCTTGCTCCGAATGTTTTTTCCAAACACGATAGCCAAGTGTTCCTTGTTGTCGACGTTGTTCGTATACAGGTGCAGAAACATCTCAGCACCGGCCACGGTGGGGATGCGCGCGCGGACGATGCACTGCACTTGGGGGAGAGTGTCGAGGAGCCGCGGTTTTTTAGAGCCGCACCCACCCGACAGTATGGAGCTGTCGACGGGCACGCCGGTCGGGACTTCTTTTGTCGGCGTCTGAGTGCCCGGTGTTTGAGGAGGAGTGACGTTTGGCGAAAGGAGAGACGGCAACGACTGAGATGAGGCGTCCAAGGCGGCGGCCGTGGTGCGCAGGCTAGGTGACAACGAGAGCTGGCCTACTAGTTTCTGCCGCTGCGAGACCACCGGTCCTTGCCTCCAGTCAGACAATAGCAGCTGCGCTTTGTTATGGCCACCATCGGCATCGATATTCGGCGTTGGCGGCGAGTGCAAGGACGAAAGCATGCCGGCGTCGCCGGTGTCGCCGGTGTCGGACGCCATCGGCGTCGGCATCGTCGCGGTACGCCGGGGCCAGGAGAGGCCAAGGATTGAACCGACAGCGTCCGAAGTCAGTATTTTTCAAGGAGCGTAGTGCATTGTCGGCTGGATGGCGGCTAGCGGTAGCAAATGGCAATGACACCTGGCCAGGCCTGTCGTTACTGCTGCGTGAAGGTGGCGATAATACGGGTGGTGCGATGAACTATCGGCGGATATTAGTCAACTTCCGTCATGCCGAGGCCCAGCGCCGCGGCCGGGTGGGAAAAAGAGGTACGAACCCGAAGCGGGGCATGTCTGCAGGGGGCCCTTGACGAGTTCCGACGGCGGCCCAACATAAGCGTTTGTGACCGTTCGCAGCTTGACGGCATCTCGACCGCTAACACAAAGCTAACGAAGTACGAAGAAGGTAACCATACAGCCTTGCCCCTCCCGGCATGCGCAAAGCTTCTAGACACTTCATCGTTCCTGCGTACGGTCTAGGCGCTCGCAGATCTCAGACTTGTGGTTATAGCCCTTCTCGATCGCCCACATCGAATAGCCTCGAGGCTCCATACTTCCTATTGTTCGGAGGCCAGTAGTTTCTCGACCCCTAACGGCACTTGTCTCCTCACAAGCTGACTTGAAGTCAAGTTGACTTGAGGAAATTATTCCGAAGAAAAGCCTGCATTTCACCTGGCGTGCAGCTTCTCCTGCACACCCTCCGTAGCCCGGTGTTACGACTTGACCGAAGAATAGTGGCTTGCCTCGACCAGAGCAGAAGGTGATAATATAGCGACCAAGACATACAACATAATGTTGACTCAGATATGGAGAGATGACATCCACCAATCAGAAGAGGATCACCTGGCGTGGAAGGACCATCTTGGTGATCCCAGTGATCCAAATGATCCAGATACAGTGAATTCACTTGGATAGCTCTCACGATCACAGTAAATCATGCGAGTATATAGAGGTCCTCAAATTCCACTTTTTCTCCTATATAGCTAGACAGTCTTCAACACGGTATCAATCAATTGAGTATCTTGATTTTACCAACTGACTACAATCCCCCGTCTCTTTGATCACGGGTTCATCACTAACGTGACCACCGTTATTGCCAGATGCCCTGATACTCCTGTCAACATAAACCATTGCGACTAGGTTCATTCTCTGAAAAACTTCTAGACTCTCACCAGTCTAAGCCAAGCCGTCACACCCGGATCCCTCATCCTGAGTGATGTAGGAATGGACGACTGATCTAGCGCCCGCTTGAGAGAAATGTAGAAAGTCAGGAAAACCACGGAGGGAAAAATCCTTACCAGTCTGGGTACCATAGGTATAACCATCGCTCAGGGATCGGTTAGGTGACGGGTGCAGTTGGCGGTTGCCGAGGAGGCCTCAGGAGAGGTGGCAAGCGGTGCGGTAACCCCTTGAGAAACCCTTCACGCCGCTGCGCATCTAAGCGACGGGTCAAACCTGCCAGGGAACCCGTCGCCGAGTCGAAACCGCATGGATGAATGCCCTCGGTGTGCGGGGAACGGGCCTGATGTTGTTTTGTCGACGTCGAGGACCATTTGGTTTCACGGTGTTGTGAGTTGTTAAATGCGTTGCCTACGTCTTCGGGGGAGGGTTATCAGTAGTCACGTCGCAAATTGAAGCTCATTGCACTGCGATCGGGACATCTCATGGCGAGGTACCGGCACAGTCCCGAGGTGGGCGCTAGATCCAGCGGCCGGCTCGGAAAATCTGTACGATTCTGTCAGTTCTGGCCAGGATGGACTGAAGGCGGCGGGCAGCTCGCCGTTAGAACGATGACCTACCTGTCCTTCGTCCACGCCGGCAATGTTGGCGCTCTGCGTCGCGGTCACCCTGGGCGCATGGCTGACCATGGAGACCTTGATGCCCGCCTTTCGGTAGAACCTGTATGTCCATTCCCGGGCATTCTGGCTCGATAACTGGGCTGCACATCCGGTAAGTGAGCAAAGATCAATAGATTCTTGGTGAGGTCAGGGAAGCCGATGCCCATCATTGCACTTACCTTGAGGCTCCTTCGCCGACCGACATAGCACCTTCGTGTCAAACCATTCTTCGCTTCTTTGGTTTACGGGGAACTTTTCTGTCCTTTCCACTTGCCAACGCCAGAAGATCCAGAAGGCGATTGCACCAACGAGACAGGACTCAGGGTCTCGATGCCGCAACGCGGAGATATATTCCATGTGGCCGTACTTATTGGTCTTTCCACAGTTCATCACAACAACCAGCGCCTTCGTGGTGTATCCGGGGATCTTGAGGCCCTCGTTGGGTAGACCCAGAGGAAAGCAGTCGGCCAACTCAATCTGCAGGCGGCTGCCGGACCGCAGCAGCATCTGGTTACCTAATAGAAGGTCCACCTGGGTTCTCAAGGCACAGGTTATCTCCTCCCTCTCGAACCAAGCGACGTTTGTGTGATCGGGTATCTGTGCCTGCGCATACACGTCTCTTAGAGTGCCGACTCCCCTGTCCGTATATTCCTTTCTCTTGCGGGCCCAGGTTGTTGCCAGGATGCTGCGCTTGAGAGCCTTCAACGCTACTCCCTGAGGTCTGGCAGCCGGATTGACTTCCCTGCTTTTCTGCTCGTCGTACAGCTTTTGGATGGCAGAGACATAGCCTCGCACGGTGTTGTACTGCAGCCTAAGCGTAGGCTCGTACAACTCAACATCAAAGCCCGACACGTAGTCGCTGCCGCCGCAATCCACGAATATAGTGTTTGTCTTGGTCGCAGGGCGTCAGCGCGATTCACCAGCCAAATCCGCTGACGGGGATCCAGCAGCTGTTATTACCTGGATGCATATTGCGCCTTTTCACGGCTCTTTTGACTTCTTGTGACTCGAGATACCGTCTCTTCTTGTCCTTAACCCTCTTTCCTTTCCTCGGGGGATGCGACACCATGGCCTCACTTTCTCGGAGAAGCCCCAGGTGAATACGTGTCGTGTGGCCCCGGAGTCAAAAACCAGCTTTTTAGCATCGTTGGAGTCATGTCCGTGCCTCAGGGAATAAGCTTCAGAGGATGCTGATGCAGTTGTGGCAGTCGAAGTGGCAGACACTGAGCTTGATGCTGATACCGCAAGACGCGCCTTAGAAGCGTCGGCTTTGGCTTTTGTCTCGGCATTCAGATTGAGCTTGTCGGCCAATTTTCGAAGGAGTTCCGGGTTGAGTTAACCGCGGAAGGAGGTTGTTACAGGGATATACCATATTCCCACAGCCAGGGCTGGCAGGCCCCCACAGAGGCACAGATTGTATAAGTAGGGCCAAAGGCCACTCTCTTTAGTTCTCTTCTCTTTCCTCCTTATGAGGTTGAATATTCATTCATTCTCTCCATTTGCGTAATGCCCTTTAGCTACGCACTGGGCCTCAATACCAGGTTTTTCTATGGGTTTCCACAGGTTTATGCCTCACCCAGGCGGAGCCTGGGCTCATGTACTTAAGGGGCCAGGCCGACATTGCGGAATTGAAGCCGTCATTAATTTTGGCGTGGGACGCCTTGCCACAAAGCCTCTTTTGACGGTCCTGTCGCCTCAATGCCGCGTCGGCTGGCAGAAGTTCGACAAACAAGAGGGTATTATACACAATATTCATTAAAATTATATCTAGAGAAGTGTTAAACTTCAGTTTTAAGTAATGATCAATTGAGATATCTGCATTTGAAAGTCATGCTGCTGGGTGCATGATGTGTAGTGCGGTCGCGCGTTCGCAAACTCCCCCTCCCCCGCTGTACACATGCAGTTTGCTAATTATAGTTAACCAAGTTACATGCTGAGTGTTTAAGGCTTATTTCTGTTTAGGGGGTTAGTTCAGCCAATAGCTCATATATCACATTCCAATTGGTGTGGCTGCTGGGGGAAGATTAAGCCACATGGCAACCATAATGTGGCCTCTTTAACTATAGCAATTCTTTGTTCGGCCCGCACACAGCCAACTCTCATCAGGCCAACCAGCAAGGCGAAACACGTCATGGATGCGTCTCAGCCTCTTGCGGCTTTGTTTCCCCGGCGCTGAAACCGCCGAAACCTAATTGCCCCAAGGCGGGCCCGTGATCGTCGGCTGACTTCGGGCTTCGGCATCCTTCATTCCACCACGCAGACGCGCATCAACGGGCGATACTATTTCACGGACACGACCACAGGCTTCAGCAGGCCAGTCCGCCAGCTCGGCGATTTCTTTTGCTTGGAAAAGCTTACAGTAATGCACATGCTGTTTCTTTCAGTCCGGACGCGCGCTATCGCCAGCTAACGACCACTGGCGTACGATTTCGCTGCACTCGCAGGTCTTGCTGCCGCCTGGCACATTTCACTTGCCATCAATATCATGCTCAACCATCATCTTCTCCATTATCATCATTGCTTTACCGGTATCATTATACGTACTCGCTTTCGTCGCCGCCGTGAATAAATGCGCGTCCGCTGATCTGGAACGTGGATGTTCTAGTCAATACCCTGAATCTACCCCTTAGACAGCAGGCCCAAGACGCAGGCCACCGTCGGCACGATTTGTCTTCCCCCTCTTAAATCCCTGCAGCCCAGGGATTTTCGGAGCCCGGACCATCGATGTCGCGCCGCGACTGATGGCGATTCCTCAACAACACCCACCTGCGTGTTCACTGCCGCAGAGTCACTCCCAAAACGGTGGTCTAGCGACAAGCTTGAAGGAGAACGGCTGCTTCGAGTCTCACCGCGTTATAAAATGTGGCTATGTCGAGATGCGGACACGCAAGATCAAGGTAGCATATGTCGAAATCTCGGGACGACGAAGACCTCCCTACTGACCTGGCAGCACGTGCAGAAGTGGAAGAGTGTTTATATCGTGCTTCGACCCAACGTCTTGTCTTTGTATAAAAACGACAAGGAAACCAAACTTTGACATCAGCTATATCTTTCAGACTTGACTGCTGTCGCCTTTCTCAAAGATCCCAAGCACAAACGCGAAAATGTCTTTGGACTGTTCTCGCCGTCGAAAAAATTTCATTTTCAAGCACCGACAACCAAGGACGCGCAAGAGTGGGTGGACTTTATACGAAGAGACGCGCATAGAGGAAGAAGAAGATGGCTTGTTTTTAGACGGCCCAAAATCTCGCAGTATGTGTCTTCGAATAGAATGCTGGCGCTCAGGCTCGGAAAAACCGCTCATAATGCAAATAATTTACTGCTATCGAGCTCGCCCGAAACTCACGGAGCGCCCGGGCTGAGTCCCGCTGCTGGTCGACGCACATCATCCAACGTTGAGTGGTCTGGCTTATCGGGAAACGAACTACCGTCACACTCTGATCTATCAGACAACGAGAACCTGCAGCCATCTGGTGTCTCTTGAAGACCTGACAATGCAAACACCTGCAGAGTCGACCTCAGTGCCTAGAGGTAGACTCTACCCTCCTCGTCCGTCCGCAAACCAATCTATCGGCCAATGGAGTAACCTGATAGAACGAGACAAGAACATTAAACCCAACAGCACCATCAACGCCGATCAGGATCCGGACCGCATTGTCTGGCAGGGCTGGCTATAGATGCTTTGAAGCAAAAACAGCGTGTGACAGTGGAAGGATATGTGGGCAGTGCTTCGGCCGCGAAACCTGATTTTCTATAAAGACGAGCTGGAATATGCGGCTCAATGGCTCGTTCAGTCTTCTGCAGTTGTAGATGTCGTCGACATCGACCCTCTTGGCAAGAACAAACAGAATTGCCTTCAGATCATCACAGAAGAGAAGAGCTACCGCTTCTGCGCACATGAGGAAGAGTCGCTCGTACAGTTTATCGGCGCCTTTAAGAGCTTGCTTGCCAAACGACAAGGTTTAGAAGCGCGCAGCATACCGAACTCCTGAGCAACGAGATTTGCGATCAACCCGCAGCCGCTTCCTTTCGCCACACCCACCTTTTAAAAGCTATGCGTCATTTCCGTTTCCATTTAATACTGTTGTGGACAGGAAATGCATCTTTTTCGTTCCCCTTCTGCCTCCCTACACTTTCGTCCTGAGATGACCGGATGGACGGCTCTCTCCTTGTGAGCTGGGCACTATTACTGCTTTGGCGCCCCTCTTGGATCTACTCGTTTTCTGTCCAAGCAAATTCCCACGACGCCCACGAGCAACCGATCTGAGGCATAGACGTCGTAGGGCTCGCCTGTGGAAGCGGTCAACCGGGAGTTCGTGCTCTTTGCGGCGATCCAGCCCCAGGCCCGAAAACACTTTTCATAAGCGATCCCTTGTGCATGAGAGCTGCTATGCTCCAAGGGCGTCCCTGGCGACTGAAGAGTGAATAAATGTGTCTTTTCATCGGGAAATATTGGTATTCGTCGACCATCAACTCTGCATTTGATTAGCCAACTTTGTCCTTTTTCCCCGCTATTATAGCTCCTAAAGGGGAAGCCGAACAAGCTTCCGCGGCCATTCACGGAAAGGTCTGCTGCTGACTTCGGATCGGTTGGGGATACCTCTCCCAACACACCCACGTGCAGTCATCAGAGGCTAGTAAGTATCAAATCGATGGTGTACATGGCCCTTGGACGAGTCGTTCATCCGACTGACTGGCTCACCAGCCTGGCGATTTTGCGTGGATGACGGGACGAACCTGCATTGTGACCAGGAAAGATCTGCGTCCGGGCCGGCTTCATGGTTTCGGCTAACGCCTATGATACCAGCCTGTCTAGTACGACATGCTTCCTTGGCAAGGCCATGAGGGTTTGGGTGGTGGCTCGCTTTAGGCTCATGACCTGGCTATAATTATCGCTCACATGATGTTTTTCTTGGGACAAGCTGAGCATGCTACGGCTGTGAACCGTCCAGGCGCTTCTGCTACTATCGCTGTGGGTGGAACGTTCGTCGTTGCCTGGTTATAAACATCGCGCCCCATCATCATCCGGAGATGTGAAGTGCCCGGACTGCACCAGGGCGCTCATAGCTATCCATACTCGACGAATACCGACTATAATCACTGTTTCATCATGAAGAGCGCTTCGGTTGCGTCGCTCGTGGCCTTTGCCTGGCTAGCACGCTTCTTCAGCCTTTGCGTCGGTGGCACATTGCCGCGATCCCCGTCACCAAAAATCTTCCGTCCAAGTCTTCCATTAAGTGTCGAGGGGCGCTGGATCGTGGACGCAAATAGGAAGCGTCTCAAACTACGATGCATCAACTGGGCCGGACATCTCGAGACCAACATCCCTGAGGGGCTGCACAGACAGTCTGTTGAATGGATAGCCGGTTGGGTCCGTGCACAGGGCTTCAATTGCGTACGGCTGACCTACTCAATTGATATGGCACGCCATCCGTAGGTTCCAGTCAAGGATTCATTCGTCGGCGTCGTCAAGGCGGCTGGGATTGAGGAGGCGCCCTTGGAGGAGCTCTACCTACAGGCCGTAGAAAAGAACCCCTTCCTTAACAACGACACTGGTGTTACCACAGCACTCGACGTCTTTGACCGAGTCCAGGCGGCGCTCTGGGATCAGGGCGTCATGACAATTTTCGATAACCACGTCAGCCGAGCAGGCTGGTGCTGCAACCTCGAAGACGGCAACGGCTTCTGGAAGGAGGCTGAGTTGTCCGTGCCCGAGAACAGTCGTTTCTTCAACACCACAGAGTGGCACGAGGGTCTTGCCGCCATCGCTGAGTGGTCACGATCACGACCTGGCATCGTAGGTCTTTCGCTGCGCAACGAGCTCCGTGCCGGGATCCTGCAGATGCCCTGTGAGCGGCTCGTATCTGGGAACAATTCGTTCCCGATGCGGCGAGGCTCGTTCATCTCATCAATGGCAACCCCCTCATCATCATCGGTGGCATCGATAGCGGAACAAACTTGAGATCGCCGTTGCACAGACAAAAAAAACCGTATTTGGCCGACATGCTGGATAAGCGTGTGTGGGAAGCCCACAGCTACAAGTTCAGTTACACGACGCCACACTTCAAAATCTGTCCTCTCCTCAAGTGGGAGCTCGGTCTGATGTCCGGCTTCGTTCTCACGCCGCAAAAACAATACACGGGGCCACTTTTTGTGTCCGAGTTCGGCGTCGACATGACGGACGGACAAAAACATGGATTCTCGAGGACGGACAGGGGTTTCTTATCCTGTCTCACAGACTATTTGGCACACAGACGCCGACTGGGCCATATGGGCACTCCAGGGCTCTTACTACGTGCGTGACAGGATCATCGACCACAACGAGACGTGGGGCGTGCTCAACTACGAGTGGAACGGCTTGCGCAATCCCGAAGTTCGTGGCTTGCTGCAGCCTATCATGAAGACGGCGATGGGACCTGAGGACTTCGTCGCGACATAACTGTAGATGAAGGAGTCACGGTTGCGCCAACACGTGGCCGTGCTCTGCCAGCAATTGAAAAAGATACCATCACAAGGACTAATTTATCAGTTCGGCTTCTACGCTCCCACCAGATGGGCTGCAGCATGCGCTGGTGGGCAACATTTTGCAAGACTACTGCTACCCATTGGTGACTCTAGGGGCTATGACAAGGAGAAGCTTGCCTTGTACGCTTGCTAACATGCCAGGAAAGCAAGGGGAGGATTATACTATCATATACGCCACAGAACTCAATACCCCATTTTCCCCGGTCGACTTCTTCCCCTAAAACTGTCTGGGCAGCTAAGCTACCTCGATAGAAGGCCGCCCAGCTCTGAAATAAGCGCTTAAACTGCGGAGAAGCTTGCGAGACGTATCGGGTCAGCTGTTAATAAAAAAGTGATCCATTATCTTTGATTCTCTCAGTTCATGTATACACGAGTTTGAAGGCAGGTAAAACTTGCACCCTCTGTGAAACATGATAGGGAGACCCCTCTCCCACTTTTGTACCAATTTTTGACAATCGATGACCAGCCCTTGCATTGTTGCAGCCGTTCCTCACGTAGCGCCTCACTAGTTATATCTTAAGACCAGTCCCATATCCGATGCCTGGTTCTTCATTGTCAGCTGCTATGGTGCGCATGCCAGTTATGTCTTGAATTAATGCCCCGTGGACATTGCTTTCGCCCTCCCCCCTTCCCGCCCTCTTTTTTTTCCACCTCGGCATGTTCATCCAAACAAGTCCGAGGCATGCATATGACATGTCTTCCTTCATCAGAGTTTCCCTCGCATGTATACCAGGCTTGCAGCCTTTTGATTGACGTACATGAACAGATAGCGAGCCACGCTAGGTCAGGCGACGCAGGCAGTAGGCTTTTTTTGGGTGTGCGCGGTAATGTGCGGTAATAATACCGACGCAATGCGACCTCGGGTCGAAGTATTATAATGAAAGCCTCCCTCATTCCCCTCGACTATCCTTGGCTTACCTGGCCACTGGTGTACTTGGCATGGTCTCCCTGAGTCTGCTGACTTGTTAGCTTAACGTGGCTTGTGCTGATGTCAGTTCGTGACCCTCTTCGTATCCTTACGACTCACCCTGAGCATCCAACCGAGATACGACTTGCTATACTTAAGAGGTTTGTCGAGGGCTGTCCAAGTTCGGACAGACGAGATTATTCACCCTCAAGTCTCTTATCCCAATAGCCAAGCCTACAGTCTACTTTTGTAACATTGCTTGCTAAAATTGAAACACTGAGTCCAACGACTGGCTTCGCGGTCACTCCTCCTTGCTTCACTTGTTTGCGTGACAGTCATACCGCTTTCTTTTATCATTTTCGTGCAAGCCTCTCCTTAGACTTTCGTATTCCACAATGTGCTGCTTCCAGAAGGGAGAAGGGGGAGGGGGCGCTGGGCGCTGTCACAGGAGTGGCCCAAGTTCTTCCTATTCTCTGGGTTTTGGCTGCTCCTTTTTCTTCGTCCCAGATTTTTTCGATTATTAATATTTTGAAGCTTACCTTGAGGTTATCATCCGTCGTTCGACCTTCACTAGTTGTTCTCTAGCCTCTTTTGGATGGTTGACTAGTCGTGGTAGTATCTTGACTCTGTCCAAGGCTCCTGGTCTTGTGCCATAAAAATACATGGCTTCGGACTCAGGCTCAGTATTCATTTCATCCTCCTCTCTCGTTCAGGGCTTCACGATCCAAAGATTACGCGACCACCCTGATTCTCGCAGCTTCTTGCTACTTGAACTGGTCGCTCTCTTGTCCGCAGATGTGGTAGCTAGTGACTTGCTGCACGCCGCAAATGCTTCTACTAGCTCCCTCATCCGGCCTGCATCAACAAACGCCTGTGACAAGTCATATTTCTCCGCAATCACGCTCGAAAGGTTCATGCACTCTAGCAGGTTATCCCTCGACAGCGTGGTTCCTGCGTAATGCAGGCTGGCTATGAAGCCCAGTATCGTCTCTGGCAGATATACTTGCCTGAGTTTGTCAAGGGCCTTGTCACCATCTGCGTCCGCGTCAGCACTCGTGACTATGCTGTTCTCGCTCTACGATAATCTAAGTACCTTCAATGCTTGTCAATAGCCACCTATCTAGAAGCGGAAGCATTAGATCTTTCATCTTGTTCATGTCGATGCTAAGCCGGTGGCAAAATTGACGTTTATCCATAGCACTGATCCTATCAGTAATCTGACTTTGTTTTTCAGATTACGTGTATCGCACTTACTCAATAGGAAAGTTCATGAGAGAACCTATTGTCTCTATGCTGTCGAGGGCCTTGACCAGGCACTCTAGCCCATGGTAATTTCGTGCGTCCGTCATCACTTGTTCTGGCACTACACCGGTGATACCACTATTCTCGAGAGCTTGGGCCCAAAATGCGACATCTTCGGTTGGTATTTCAACTTCAGCTTCCTCGATTATAATGTTTTGCCATATTAGCTTAAAGGGTACCCGCTCTATGGTCCTACGTGCCGCGAGTAGATAATTATTTTCTGCATGAAATTTAGTCCATGACTCCTTGCGTACGGCTTATCGCTCATCAAAAGTGCTTTCCGTTCGACTCACGTAAGAAGAACTCGTATGCCTGCGATCCGATTCGCAAGGCATGAGGCCAAGCGCGCGGGATTAATAGAATCCACTCAAGCGCCTGGATGACTTGCCCATGCTTCGACGAGATATAGCTATGGTCATCACCAAAAAAATCTGCCTTGATGTTTCGTCCGCGGCTCGTCCCGGGCGGGCCTTCGCCAAAAATGCTAAACGGCTCTTTTGCCGCTAGCTTGTCTTTCTCATCCCCAATATTTTCGAATGCCAAGTTTGCCATCGTTTCGACAAATCTCAAGACATCAATCCCGACTTTCTTCATGGCCTTGATATGCATGTTACGCTTCTCGTCGTCTTGCTCGAGTATCATGTTCCAACTAAGGATCTCGTTCCGTCGGTGTGACTGCAAAATCAAACAATATAGGGGTATCAATTTCTCGAGTTTCGCCCGCGACAAATAGTCAGTATAGGCCGCTATAATGCCCTCTTGGCCTGTAAGCCACTGAGAAATTGACATTAATTCTCCCAGTGTCGTGCCAAGGCCATCGTCTTCGAGCTTTCCTTCCAGCTTGTCAAAGTGGCGCAGCAACGCGATGATGACATAGATATGACAGACGATACGGAGGCCGTGGTGATGATCCAGGCTGAAGTACTTCCTTTCGACGATGTCGTACTCACTGGATATGACGGACCACTCCGGAAGGTATCTTTTCGGGAGCAATGAAGAGGGCTGATTTCGATTTGCCTGTTTCGTCATCACAATGGCTTGCTCGTGGAGATGCCGATCGATGTTCCCAGCGATGATGGAGGCTTGCAGAGCCTTGTTCGGTTCCAATGCCTCCTCCATGGTCTCCTTCTGAGATTCAAGCATGGCCACTAGCCGCTTCTCTATGCCGTTGGGCCCGCCGTGGAACTGGATAGCGTCAAATGATGGAAATGGCTGATACAGACTGGATCGTATGGCTGGCGGGCATTGTCCTAGCAAGAAGGTATCGAGCTGTGTACGGATGAGAGCATTGAAGTGAACGAAGAGGTAGTCGTCCCAGCTCTGCGCAAGCTTTTCGACACTGACGATATCTCCAGACAACAAGCCGTACACGGCGCGCTCGTAGTCGTCCGAGCTGCTGTTCCGAGCCAAACTCAGGCACATGCGCCGCCACATGGCTAGTAATGTGGGAGAACCATCAGCAACGGTTTCCTGACTATCGGCAGAGAGTAATATCCCCGAAATTGAGACTGCTCTCCACATCTCGGTCCGCTCTTTGCACCAGTCGCGAATGGTCCGCAGGCTGCTGCCTCGGCGGAGATGTTGAAAGCAACCCAGCCATATTGAACGCTCGAAGTATTCGTCTTGGGGTTCCAGTCTGCGGTTTTGTCGCGTAACAGCATCAGGATCCAACTGAGTGACAAGTGGAGCCTTATCCGCGTTGGTGAAAGAAGTCAAAATGCCAGGAGATTGTTTGTCCAGAAGATGTGGCCAAGCTGTCATGCTTTTCCTTAGCTTTATCGTGGAGCGAGTACGAAGCCACCCATGGGCAATAATATCGCCTCTGTCGGCGCTTAGTTGCCATTCACGCGTCAATTCGTCAATATCGGGGCCCGCAGCCGCATTCATCTGAAGCCACTGCAGTACAGCGCGTCGCTCTCTGAGCACTGGATCGGTGTTGACGTAATCCTGTAGCGTCTTCGCTTGCGATGTCTTTCCTGTTGCGGAAGGCTGCAGGGCAGAAGAATTGAGCGGCGATTCGGAGTGTCTCAGCGAGAGTAGGCGTCGAAAAATATCCCAAGTTTGCACCTCCTGCTGTAGCTGCTCTACTTGGCGCATCTGTTGAATCCTTGTCTCCTGGGCGATCTCCTTCTCTTCCGCATCGATGCCGGCGTCGTGGTCCCGGCGAGTGCTGTTCGGTTGCTTGCGCATCAGCCGCCGAATCGCATTTTCATGGTACTTTCGTGGAAGGTCAAGAGTCCGAGCTCTCTTTTCAGGCACGTTCAGGCCTGGTGCCAGACAGCTCTCGAGGGCATTCGAAAACTCTTCGATTTCAGGCCCGGGGTCGAGACCCCTAAGCTGTGAATTTGCGATGGCTTCCTTTTCGTCATCCTCAGGTTTCATCACGTGTGGGTAAGGGGTATTTTTTGGTCGGTATGTCTTTTAGTTCTGATTGCGGCAACCGACGACGTGGGTAAGGGCGTGGTGACCTGAGCACAAACTGGCGAGACCCACAGCCACCCAACGTCGAAAGGGTTCACGCTGGGAAGCCAAAAACAAATGGCGGGCCCTCTAAGGATGACATGGGCTTTGAAGAAGCGGTGTGTGGGGGCAAGTTCTGAAGGATAGTTGAGCGCCGTTGCTCTTTCGGCTCGAGTCGCGTTTGTGGCATCAAAGTTGTTTACCCTCAAAAAAATGAGGTCCTCGGCTTATTGCTTTTCCGAAATGAAGCCCCTTCCCCTTCGAGACAAAAACGTACCCCCAAATTTTGCGTTTGTGGCATATCCTTCATACCGTGGCTCATGGAAAAGCTGTCTGAGCTTGCCATTATAACTTCAAAGCTTTTTTTGGTAGCAGAGCATTGAGAAGCCTCACACATTCCTCAAGTTTTCCCAAACGAAAGTCGTATTCGAGGCTGCAAATTATCATCCAGTTCGTGAGCGTAGGCTCCGCATGGGCGAGAAACCATCAGCCAATCAAAGAAACGGATTTCACAAGTGCTTTGGTATGCCGTAGATTTATTGTTTATGCAGTTAGACAGAATTTTAAGTCCTGTCAAATGAATAAGCCGCTACTATATATACTTAGCGGCAGCACACGAAACCTTCTCCTTTGCCTGCTTCTTTTTTCAACAATGTCCATGGCATTCATATTAGAGTCTCGGAACAAGGTCTTTCCATACTTGTTCAGATCCGTCGAGGATCTCCTGCGCGCTCAATGATCGCCTAGAAGGAAGATTCGCTCCTCACGCAAGTTGCCCTAGATTACACGTTACTGGTGGACATAAACACGATGAGCGTCACAATACCCTACTGAAACTGCGCCGAGCGCCAAGCCTCGCATTGATCCCATAAGTCTTCAGATTTGATTTTTTTTTCTGCTTAAGCTTGAGCTGTAGCAAACTAGGCGTTGGACAGCTCGGGCTAGGTGCATTTTCGCCGCGGCGTTCGTAGAAGGCTTGGCAACACTCGTAGAGCGCTGTGATGGCGTCCTGACACTTAGTTTCATAATTGTTTCGACTCAGACAACCTATAGGCAAATGCGTGAATATATGTCCTGATGAGAGCAAGATAAGGTCAGAAAGCGAACATAGCGAGTATGCTGACTTTGAATAATGCACTGGTCGACGTGGCTCCTGTCAATATGGCAAAACCCAAGTGCGGTTGACGAGACTTACGGCGCGTGAAATGGCAAGGCGGATCCGCCTCTACGTCGTTTATGAGTGGCATGAGCTGGTCGTTAACTGCGTTAAGCCATTGGTTAACTTCGATCTGATTCTGAGTCTTGCAGGAATAAATACCGTGATAACTTGCAAGCGTCTGCAGACGATGCTAATGCTGATAGATAGATATGACGATGCTAATGCTGATGATGCCGCTGCTGCTCCTGACGATATATTCTACGTCGTACAGGCACGTGACACGATAAATGAGACATCCGCTCGGTTCACCCTTCCCCGAAGAATCTTCCAGCCCTTTGTAGCTGTTAGCTTTTAGTAATGTTAATGTGCTGCGCACTATAATGCGCTAACGTAATGAATTCTATGTCTACCTATTCGGAGGTTCAAGATGGGTTTGGTTTTATTGTCTGTGCCCGCTGTGGCGAGAAGAAACCAGCGCGTGACTTCATGAGCAAACAGAAATTACTGGCATCATTAAGACGTGCCTGGAATAGCGTCACGAGGCGGTGACGATGAGTTCATTGCCCGATCTGATGAAGCCAGAAGCAACGGATTGCATGTGTCCATATCACCATGCTCGTCGGGATCATGCATACTGCTGAATTCATCGTCTTCATCGCCTTATTTTAGTGCCGGCAGCAGCTGTGTAGAAATCTCGATGGAAAATTCGCTTGAGGGATATTTGAACTCGCTCAGCGGCCCGGCCGCCCACGATGCTGCCTCAATTTTCCAATTGGAGCTTAAAAATACGCTGCGATTTTCGTAGCTGGCGCCTCTGCTCCTTCTTGGTCTCGCCTTCTAGCCTACGCTGTGTTTTTTGTCTTATCTCATCAAGACTGACGCTTTTAGTCGGGAAATGTCAGCTGGACTTGACGGCTTTGGCTCTCTTGAGACAATTATTGACCTTCTCGATACGCTGATCGCCGTCCTTGATGAAATGACGTAAATTTGACTCGAGCAACTGTGCCTGTCATGACTTTTGATGCTTCTGCCATGCTTCTACGAGATGGAGAGCTCAAAATGTCGTAGTGCCGTTCACCAACGTCACGAGCCACGTTTGTACTCTGTTATCAGCGGTCATCTAGGGCAATAGAGAGGCATATGCCGGGTTTATTGGCCACCGCGTTTTCTTCTAACTCTTTCAGAGCCTCTCAAAAACGGGTCTGCTCGTGACGGACCAGATGCCGGATTCTCTGAAACCAGAGCGCCTGACAACAAAGGATTAGAGTGATGACGCACTTGAGGCTTTGACGGATGCATACGCGTCGTGATCTAGTCATGCCTGCAGCGGAGCTAGGAGGACGCGTTGCGAAGATAGCTTTATGTACGATTGTAGGGCTGTGCTTGGCTATATTTGGCTGTCTCATACTTTTGTACTCTGCACGGAATTTCCAACTAAGCGCGACAGCGCTCAGTTAGTTGAACCTAGAAAAGTTGGTGTCAACGGGTTCGTACACCTAACCTTAGGAAAACACACCGGCTTTTCATCGGCTGAGTAAATAAGGCCATGGTAGCCCCACTAACGGCTCTGCCAGCTGGCTGCACCGAAGCCTCGTCACATCGTGAACCCCCGGTCGGTCTTGCCGCCTCACTGGATCACACAGATGAGTATTAGTGCCGCTTCTGCGCTTGCTGTTCTCGTCCTATTTATCATCGAGCCATGAGCCTTTGGAGCATGATCAGTCGGCTACAATGGACGAAGACTGGGACGAGGTAGGCCCCCAACTGCACGCGTGGGTTATCAAAATATAAGCTTGTTCTGGCTATCATTGCGATTCGTTATGGACTATTCGAGACTAGCAGCGTTGACACGACGACTTGAAGGTCTCCCGAATCGCGTTTCCGCCTCCAGGCGTGCGCGCGATGCCGACACCAGTAACCACCATGACCTTCGATACCTCCCAAGAGTTGCTCTGGACTGGTAATGGTTATGTATGTTTCATGCACTTGGTTCTGAGTTTCCTTGCTCACTGTGATCTAACAAGCTGAATAGGGTCGAGTGACATCATTTGTCGGCACCGAGCTGCAGAGGTACACATCATTTAAAGCGCACCGTAGTTCTGAGGGCCCTGTGCGACAAATTCTGGTCAACGACAAGGGAGTGGTCGCCTTGAGCGCCCAAGATGTTCACATGGCTCTGAGAAGAGGACCGCCTCTTTGGCATATCAAGTGTGTTCTCCCTATCTGCTCTGGGCATGTGTGTACCGACCCCCATTGACAACACAGGCATGAACTTATGAAAGATCTTCGATGTATGAGCTTCACCTCCAGAGGACTTTCTGAAGTTCTTGTCGCCGGAAGCCAAAATAACATGCTTGTAATTGATCTTAACGGGGGCGAGGTTGTGAAGCAGGTAAGTAGCATCGTAGAACGTACCGAATGATGGACTGAGAAGTCGTACAGTTTCCCACAGATAATCATTACTTTATCATGAAGCGCGGCCGCTACATCTGCGCCGCTCTGCAAAACGGGATGGTCCATCTCTTGGACCCCATCACGTTTGTTGTCGTCAAAGCTTGGAATGCTCATTCTGCCTGCGTCAACGACATAGACGCAAAACACGATTTCATTGTCACATGTGGCTACTCCTTGCGCCAAGGCCAAAATTATATGCTTGACCCATTTCTTAACATATTTGACATCAAAAACATGTCCTCGATGCCCCCAATCCCTTTTCCGGCCGGAGCTGCCTACGTTCGCATGCATCCGAGAATGCTTACAACTAGTGTTGTTCTATCTACGGCGGGGCAGATGCACGTGGTGGACCTGTTGAACCCAAACACAAGTAATGTGCGACAAGCCAATGTTTTATCATATCTCAGCATGTTCGATATTGCACCCTCGGGCGAAGCTATGGCCCTCACAGACTCCGATTTCCATACCATTCATCTGTGGGGATCGCCTGCTAAAATTCACTTCGTCGATCTTCCCACACCAATAGAGTTTGCATTCCCCGAGGAGCCTGCGGCTTCCATGGAATGGAGTGATGAAACGTGAGTTGATTCTAGAAGCACAATTGTGCCTCAATCCCGAACTTCAGCTCATACATTTCTACAGACCGCTGAATTCGATCGGCTTGCCCTATTACCGAGATGTACTGGCATCAGCTTGGCCCGACATCGTTTGTGACGTCGGCGCACCTCCGACCAACTTCGATTCACAGTTCATTAATAGCCTTCAGGCCACCGATTTTGGACTCTACGGACGGAACAATCGAGGACTACGGAGGAATCAGATCGAGGACACTCGTCACGTAAACAGATCAGCAAGCACTGGACTGAAAGCCCCCAAATTTTTGAGTGAGAAAGCTCGCGATTCCGCCCAAGATCAGATTCACAACCTGAGCGAAAGGGTTGAAGACATCACAAGTCCCATGGCAGAAGCCGATGGCGAGAGCAAGACGCTAGATGTGCCGGTCATGTACCGAAATGTAGAAATTAAATATAGCAAATTCGGTGTCGACGATTTCGATTTCGGGTATGTTGGGTCCGTGTTTCGTGTCAGGACAGATTAGAGCTTACGGGACACAGGTTTTACAACCACACGCGCTACTCAGGCCTGGAAACTCATATTTCCAATTCATACGCCAACTCACTGCTGCAAATCATTAACTTCACGCCCTTGATACGAAACTTGGCCCTTCAGCATGCGGCAACAGCATGTATCAATGATACCTGTCTACTATGCGAACTCGGGTACTTGTTTGACATGCTTCGAAAAGCTGACGGATCTATCTGCCAAGCAACAAACCTGCTAAGGACTCTCAGTAACCAGCCACAAGGTACGGGAATCTTGATTGAACGCTCTTCAAATTGCCGTACTGATCGGCGCAGCCGCCCCTCTGGGACTTCTCGAAGAAGATTCACATGGATTGTCTCTCAACGTTAAACTGCAGGGATTGACACGCTTTCTAATGGACAAAATCGTCCAGGACTACAAAAGCGTGCCGCCAACCTCTTCCACTTTAGAGCAAGTATGTTGTTTCGTGACGATAGAAAGAAGATAAGACAACGCTCACATATGAAAGGTACTCGCGACTTCGGCTACAAGTTCTATCAAATGCATGAACTGTAAAAGTGAATATACAAGGCCTGGTTCGACCTTTGTCAATGATTTACTTTACCCTCCACATGTCAATTCCCTGCCATTGACCGAAGATGCAGCTGACAAATGCTGGAAGAAAACACCTGGACGCAGTAGCAAAACGCCCCAGATAACTTTTTCGCAAGTTCTGAAGAGTAGCATTGAAAGGGAGACAACGTCTAAGGGATGGTGCGGCCTATGCCAACGATATCAGACGATAGCTACGCGAAAAACCATACATGGAATTCCTGCTGTGCTTATGATCAACACGACAATATCACGACCCGAACATCGAGCGCTGTGGTCGACACCAGGGTGGCTCCCTGAAGAAATTGGCATCATAGTGGACCAGGGCCAGTTCTTCTGCTATGAAGGAGAGGACCTAAAGCTTCTCCTGCAGCGAGGCATGTACAAAATCACCGTGTACTCGCTCATTGGTTTAGCCACCAATATCGAAGACGGCCAGACGCAAAAACCTCATTTGGTCGCTTTGATCAACGGTCAGTGCCCGTTGGTCTGCATTAAAACGCACGTGCGTACTAACAGATTCTTCAAGTCGCACATGCTGAGGAAGAACCACCAGCACAGAGTCAATGGCATCTTTTCAATGACTTCCTGGTTCGCGCTGTTGGCACCGAGGAGGCGCTTGCATTCAACCACACATGGAAGATACCCTCCGTCATGGCTTTCCAGATCAAGCAAGCAAATAATAGAATAGACACTGAGTGGAAGCGCCATCTAGACACATCAATCTTATATCAAGAACTGAAGTAAGGGGAGTTTCTTAGCCACAAGCAATGGAAGAACAACTAACTCGAGACACAGTTCGAATGCACAATACGATAACAAGACCTATCGCATTCTAAATGCTGAGACAGAGCGTCCGGGTCCGCAAACAGTCGTCGCACTAGATACGGAATTCGTAGCCGTTCGACAACCGGAAATAGAAATGAACTCGGATGGTGAGCGAGAGATTATACGGCCTATCGTGTATTCCTTGGCTAGAGTCTCTATCGTGAGAGGCCAGGGCGAGAGTAAAGGTGTACCTTTTATCGACGATTACATTGCGATCAAAGAGCCCATTGTCGACTATCTTACGTCTTACTCTGGTATCAGAGAACAGGACCTTGACCCGCGCATTTCTAAGCATAGCTTGCTACCGCTGAAGATTGCCTACAAAAAGCTCTGGATCCTACTCAACCTAGGCTGCAAGTTTCTTGGCCACGGACTGAAGCAGGATTTCCGAGTCATGAACATGCACGTACCCAAATCGCAGGTTATTGACACGATTGACCTGTTCTTTCTCAAGTCGCGCCTCCGCAAGCTTTCCTTGGCCTTTCTAGCCTGGTACCTTCTTAAGGAAGACATTCAGATGGAGACGCACGACTCGATTGAGGACTCGCGTACGGCACTTAAGCTGTACCGCAAGTTCCTCGAGTACCAGGACGCGGGTGTGCTGGAGCCCATGCTGCAGGATATCTACCGCGCCGGCAGGGAGGTCAACTTCAAACCCCCGCGCAAGGAGGACGCTGATGTCCGACGCACGGACACGCCCCCCTTGCCTATGGACGGTGTTGGCGCTGGCGCCGGCGCCAACCGGCCCTCGACGCCGGTGCACAGGGCCGTCGGCCTTGTGGCGACAACAGCCTCGGAAACAGCGACAACTGCGGCAACCCAAGACTCGTGCATAGGCTTTGGCGGCGCTACGTGAACGCCTGGAAAGGGATCGCCGCTCAGATAGACGGACCGACGAGCGCTGTGCTCTTGGGCAAAAGGCCAACGTGTAACTACTCGAACTTCCGATGAGGATGCCGGCGTAGAAATGGCGAAAAGAGGCGAAGCCGGCAGCTTCGCGAGAAGCCTCACATGTCACGTCACGGCCAGTACGCTGCGTCTGCGGCGCGTGGACGTAGATGTCCGTGGTCGCATAGACCATTCGAGATTTTGATCTCGGGGACCGAGTGCTACTGCTGCTCGTGGGAGGGTAAAGGGTGACCACATTGAGCTCAGCACGCAGATGAAATGCTCTTGTATTCTCATCATGTCAGGGATCATGCATGTCTCGCAGCCCGTTCTAAGCCGCCTCTTCGCCCTCTTTTTCCTCAAGCTCGCGAACGTATTCAATCACCCTTAACTCAGCGCTCTTCTCATTATCTCCCTTTAGGCTTGTCTCGCGCGCTCACTCTCGCTCGGCCAGCTCCGGATGCACCCTTGTTTGCCCTCTCCCTTCCTCCTGTTCTGCCCGAGATGTAGTGAGGGGAGGAGAGGAGAGGAGATGAGAGGTGCGGCAGCGGCGGCTTGGTGCAAGAAGCGGCAGTCTGGAGCAAGAGAGATTAAAATAACAAAAAAAGTATGCAGATCCGGCGATAGGTCGCCCGCTCACTCTCGCTCGGCCAGCTCCGGATGCACCCTTGTTTGCCCTCTCCCTTCCTCCTGTTCTGCCCGAGATGTAGTGAGGGGAGGAGAGGAGAGGAGATGAGAGGTGCGGCAGCGGCGGCTTGGTGCAAGAAGCGGCAGTCTGGAGCAAGAGAGATTAAAATAACAAAAAAAGTATGCAGATCCGGCGATAGGTCGCCAAGCGGTGACAGAAAACGCCTTCTATACTTTTAATTGCTGAAAGCCCTGAAATTCTCGGCGCCAACAGTGATAGATGCTTCTCACCATGATGGGTCTCATCCGTGGTTATTAAATAGCCTCGATTGGTCGTCACCAGAACGTCCCAGATTTGGGTTAGATGGCTATCTCCCCAGCTCGTGACATCTACTAGAGTCAGGGATGCCGCTGATTCACAGTTCGAACTCGGCACCGTTGGTAGATGGCGGCATCGGACTGCCGTTTTGGTTTTGGCGCTGGCGTAAACGCGTATTCCCAGGTGCCCGACGGCACATCTTAACGCGCCCGTTCGTGTTGGCGTTTTGGTCATCTTCCGATTCACCGAACTGCTCGGCATAAATCCGAGCCTCATCGAGGTCGTTGACATCTTCGGGCCGATCGCGGAGCCACTGCATTCGGGGGCCAGAGCATGCACGTTCTGACACGCGGAAGCCGTAGATTTTGGGTTCATAAATATGTCCGGGGCCCAAGTTTGGTGCAATGTTTTTGGAGTATATCCCGTTGAGTAGCAGATCCGAGTCGGCCGCTATCCTGGATGTCAGGGGCGAGAGTACGTCGGCACCACGTTTGGTCAGGTCGTACTCGGGAAAGGTAAGAAGAAAAAGAGCGCCGAAAGTGCGGCCGAAGAAGGCGCCGTCGACTGTCTGAAAACGGCTGTTGGGAGGGACGTAAACATCTAGGCACGCAGGGCAAAAGAGCTTCACCGTATCTTCGCCTGGTATATCGGAAAGACCGACGGGTAGCGTCCTGGCTTGCTCGCAGTTGGTTCTGGGGCAGCAACCAAAATGGCCCAGTTCGTATTTTTCGCTCATTTGCTGAATGCCCGCCCGTGAGCATATAAAGCGCTGATGAATGAGGCCGTAGAGCATCTCGGCTGATGACTCAATGACGGACAGATTGCTAGCCATCCTAGAATGTCTTCGTCTGGGCGCCTGTTCTTGCATGTCTCCAACGCCCGAATCATTTTCTTCGTCGTCGTCGATTTCATTATCATCGTCCTCGGGCTCCACATCAAGGATCATCTAGGTGCCTTATTTAACTGTGATCGATCACAAGGTATAGAGCTTGACCTGGTAGCGTACCTCGAGAGCCTCTTTATACATGACAACTTGCGTCTGAAGTCCCGTGAGATTAAAATCATCCTCGATGAATTCTTCGGATACCTCGGCAAAGTACTCGTGGCCCAGAAGCGAACAGAAACTCGAGATCCAGGACTCGGCCATGCCCGAAGACGTCGACATGGTGGCTTATGAGCCGGCCGCCGGCCGCAGTGTCGCAGGGCCTGAAGAGGGGACGCTCACGTTTCGTTTCGATCAAAGATTACTTCTATCTCCGACGCGAGGCTGTGATACCAACGGAGGAAGAGAAGGGGCGGGATGAAGGGGCGGGCTGAGTGGGAGATCAACAAGTCGCCAGCGTTCTGATTTCGCCGTAAGGCTGTTGGAGCCGCGGCCACGGGATCGGCGGCAATCGAAAAATCTCATACCAATGCTCCAAAAAGACTGCGAATATTCTAGGCTGAGTCTTGATACGTGAGCAATAGTGTATGGTAATGACGGCAAGGCACGATGCGGTGGAATTGAGATAAGCACCTGACCGATGGGGCCGCGAGGATTTAGAGAGCAGAGTACTGCTTCATTCTCGGCGTTATTGTTTTGCCGCATTCCGCTTTTTCCACACCCTCCTCGGGCACGGATAATTCAACGACGGGGCTCAACACCGCGAGGGGGCTCAAGACAACGTACGATGCTATACTTTTTTTGCAGGCCCTCCAATCAAGGGCATGTCGAAGACTACTGTCCTCAGAGTCGCCGCGCTTATCTGTGGTGGGCTCTCCTAACTACTTCGAGTTCTATCTGCCGTTTCGTCTGCCCTGGGAAGCCCCTTACTCTTCCGTGAAGGAAATGCCACTTGAAAATGTGTCTACCGACTTCGTAGAACAATTCAAATTTCGATAGAGGGAGATCTCATAAGCTTTTTCATTTTATGAATCAATTCAGGCTCTCATATGCAAACTCCAGCTGGTCTTCTCATTATTGATGATGAGGGTGTGCACGGATCAATGAGACGCGATCGTTTTAAGGTTTCCAAATGAGGAAACCAAGCTTCCAGAGAGCTTGAACAGCGCTGGGTGTTATCAAGAGCCTCTGATTTCCAGTATCGAAGCTCTTTGAAGTGCTTGAAAGCTCGACACTAAAAGGCCACATCTTTACTATCAGGAAACCGAAATCGTGATAGGCAACAGAGACACCATGCATCTGCCTTGGACTATAAATTCTGCTATCGCGTGTTACGGGCTGACGCTTCGGCTCGACTGCAGTCAGAGAAGATGTGGGTTGGCGCACTATCTTTGTTCCGAGCCAATGGCTGCGCAGGCCCAGAGAAGGCTCTCTGCAAGTCAGGATCACAAGCAACCGAGCCACACCCTCGACACCAGGTTGGTCACTGACAAGGCCCTGAAACCACCTCGCTTGCTCAACCACAGGCCAACAAACAGAGTAGGAAATCTGTGCAATTCTGGAAAGGAGTTGAAAGGACTGTCTGTTCGATCAAAGGAAAAAGGGACCAGCAAAGGAAAAGAGGACCAGAGATCTGTGTATGAGACGTTGTCTAGCTAGCTGTTCTAGCTCTGCTTTCTTCCTCTTTCCGTATAGCAAATATAAAATGAATTTGGCCATTTTCTGGTGCATTCCCATCGAGTCGCGTCTCTCACATCACGCAACTATCACATGTGTCATTATAATTATATTTTCCTGAAATCAAATGGACATTAACCCGGGATCGAGGTAGTACACAGTCAAAAGCGGACCTCGCTGAGTGAGACCAAATACGATTAAGAGAGGAAGTCCGGGCAGGTTGGAGAAATCAATCAGTCGGTTGCAACGTTTATTCATGAGGCGCACTCGTCGCCTCCTGTGCATATCTTTATCACAGCCCGCCGAGCATACTTCATCTTATCAAGTTGCCAGCTGTGTCTCAGGCAAGGGAAGGTAGTATCTGCGTCACACATACCTTTCATGCACCATGCACCTTGAATGATCGAAGACATCCGAAAACTCCACGCTCAAAAACAAATCCAGTTCCGTCGTGCAACTTTTCTCGAACATACTTGTTTTTGAGCCTCGCATAGGGCCAACTCACAGATAGAATAGGGGAAAGTACAGGTTACGAAAATTGAAGACTTGTGATAAAGGGTGGGGTGATAGGGCAAGGTTGATAACAAGATTCTGTTCAGTGAGCACACAATCGCTGTTCTTGAACGGAAGAGGAATAAATAGCAGAGTAGACAAAAGGGTAAAAGAATGAGGCTAAGAATCATGGATTAGAGTATTGCCAAATGTTATCTCCTTCGTTTGAGTAATTTTACCGTCTCCTTTTCATCCGGGAACGTCTTAGCACTCATTGTTGATTTGAGCTCGTTGAACGATGCGCGGATCCATATGGGTGGTTTCAGGAGCCGAGTCCGCTCAAATGACCGCAATGACACGTCAACTTCTCATTTTATAATTTGGCAGGAAGCCACCAGCAGTCCAGCGAGAACTCTCGGAGATTCGCATGACACGTGGCAGCAACAGGGCATCGGCCTCGGATTCTTCATCTTCCGCAATGGCGCTTTCGAAACTGGGCAAGTCGTTAATATAAGGCGGATCGTGAACCATCTCAACGCCAATTTGCAAGGGTACAGCGAGCATCACGGCCGTATTGGCTGGGCCGACGGAGAGGCCCACGTGGAGCATATAGGTACGAGAAATGAGACAGGAATGAAAGGTAGGCAGGAAGAGCTTCCTATTAGAAGTTGGTATGGTAAAAGGGATCTCTAGGACAGTCGAGTGACGGACCAGGAGCCTGTTGCGACGCTTCTTTTTGCGAGTCCGGCGATCAGAACAATCTGTGTCAGACGTGTCCTTGTCAATGCCCAGGCTGGAGTATCCAGAATCCCTTCGGTCGTTCCCGTTGCTGAATCGCTGCCAGTGAAGGCGGCCAGTTGGCTGGGAAAAAAGGAGACTGGTGGCCGTATAGTTCAGAGATGGATTGGCCGTAGACGGATCGGCTGCCAAGATTTGGCAGTAAGTCGGTAGGGGCGGCACCAAAAAAGGTAGCAGTTACAAGCTTGCCTGTGACCGCCGATATCTTGGGCGGTGGCTGGTCGGCCGAGGCAGCCGCAAAATTGAGATTAATCTTGACAGCAGACATCGACGCATTGTGTCCATCAGGCGACAACATTACGGCGCTAGGCTAGGAGGCCGACGCGGTAAGCTTGCCAACCTTGGCAGAGAAGAGATTCTTTCGGATAGTCTTTGTTTTGCAGACTATATCGCTCATCTCGGAAAGTAATATCGAGAGGAGCATCTTCGGGGAGCGCGGGTAATACCTTGACCATGTGATAGCCCTCCATAAGCTTGATTGAGACAGAGCCGCTATCGGGTTTGCGATAGACTCTGGACCTGATCGAGTATTCGATGTGTGCCATATCAGGCACCTGATCATTGGCCTCCCAGAAACCGACTGTGGGAGGCAGGCGAAGATGCTGGTCCCTCACAGCGAGAGAACTGCAGTGATGGGTGCAAGCATCAAGGGTGAGCTGGTGAGGAACAACGAAAGTGAAGGGAACTTGGTAAGATTTGCCGGCCTCGAAGACCTTATTCTCCGGCAGGGCTGTTGACAGTATGGGCATGCAAAGCTTCATGAATGGGCGGATCGAATGAGAGGGGTATTTCTGGACAAAGTCGAGGCGTGTGGCAGCCACACCGGTGAAGACGATATCGAAGTCATCGAAAGGCGTGTTGCGGTGCGTACAGATGACGGCGTGGCCAGATATAGTCGAGCCGGAAGTGTAGACCTTGGAGGTGAAATGACGGTCGATCTGGACTTGAAGGGACGGTTTCTGCTGAGTGGCAGGCTTGGTTCGAACTCCCAACCCGGGTAACACAGCTTCAGCAGAATGTTGAGGTATCATAGCCTTGAATCGACGCAGGCCGAGAAGGAAAATTGAGGTGCCGGGAGGCAGTGCGGATAGGGCTGTGGCGGGATCGTGCCTCGAGCCAGGGGGATCGGGCGTCAGCGGAACAGTTCGCGTTGCTAATGGTGGCTTGAGGGCGGGATGAGCAAATTAGTAGAAGGAAGTCGTTCTATTAGGATAGATTTAAGGCGGGTGAGGAGGATGAAGAAGAGAAGAGAATCACGGCGAAGGGCGAGAGAAAGGACCCAGCGCAGACCATCCTACGAGCGGGTTGCAAAGCTCCTTTCCGAGAAACCTAATCGCTTGCCTAACCCTGACGAAGCAGTCGCAGCCCACTATTGAGCGGGTTAGGAGAGCCAACGTCCATGCGCAGAACACATAGTAAGCGCGAGAAACTGCACTGTGTGGCCACCACGGCATGACACAAGCGTCCGGCTGGCGACGGCGGCGACGGCGGCGGTATAAGAACAGAGCAGGCACGCGATTCCGCTGACCTTGATCGAGGGCATGCATTGCAGATAACGCCGTCCAAAGCCCGTGCGGATGGCTGTCGTTGCTGCCGCTGCATTTCAGGATCATAGCATGTCAGAGGCAAAGGCGGAGGACCGCCTGCCAAGGAGATAAAGGCTGGCGCTCTCCACCGGCGCCGCAATTTTGGCCCATCGAAAGATGGATGGATGATGAAAGGTACGGGGATCAGCGTCTCCAGTTTGCAACAGCCCATCGTGCACAGTGTAAGCGTTGTCGCAATGCCGATATCGGCGCCGGGACGCGGCGTGCGGTTAACGACAGAGTGAGGGGAGAAGCAAAGGGGATGGGCGAGAATCAAGGCCACCTTGCTATTGCCGCAGTTAGTTGAAGTACAAAGCAAGCGACTGGATGACGAGTGGTGATGGGCTCGATGCCCGATCGTGCCCATTACTCATGATATCATGTCACCATGTGCATCCTCCATATCGATTGCCGGCGATACCTGAGCGCTTCCAGGCCTTTTCTCCTACCCGCCTGACGACCAAGATACCTGGTTACTGTGGACTATGTACTGGCTTCTGGTGGAGCATCCGGAACTTGACCGCTAGCCACACCATCGCCATGAGAGTATCCTCACTCACTTCCTGTGTTGCCCCGCCAGGCGGAGCGGGAAAAAAAGGCGGATGATGCACAGTGCTTGCAAGGGCCCCTCACCTCCACATATTTGAATCGTGGTTGGAGAAGCGAGCAGCAGCACCAAGTCTCCCGGCCTCCTCCCTCCTACTTGCTCCAGCCATCCACCAGGCGTGCCTATCCATCCCGCCGCGTTAGTCACGGTAGCCATAGAGCCGATACTAAAAGCAACATCAACAGCATTAGGCAGCCAGATAACCCTCACACCTTCGCGTGGGGTGTGTCCGGCAAACACAGAGGACAGATGCCAGAGCGACGATACCTGCCATCATGCGCCCGCCTCATGCGCCTGGACCGAGGAAGAAAGGGAACACTCGGGCGGCAGTCGCGGCGAGGATTCATCATGGCTGCACCAAACTTGAATCCTGCGGCGGGTGTCACCACCAATGGTGTCTAGAGCTAAACCTCTGGTTGAAATTCATCAAGCCTAATGCCGACCCTCACTGCACCAGGCCCATCTCCCCTCGGGCCATCAGCTTTCGCTGCATATCCACCAGGACGTCGCTCCAATCCTCGCCCTTATCATCGACCGTGTTGCCGATTCGCGTCATAATAAACTCATTAATCTTGCCCACGTTGAAATTCTGCCCGTAGACCACCGCTGCCTCCACCGACATCCCCACCTTAATATCTGACGACGGGTCACTCCAGCCACTGAACAGCAACGTGATGTCAACTTTCGTCTTCAAGGTCGCGAGGGGTACAGAGCTCTTGACTGAGAAACCTGAATCCGAGGACTTTGTCAACGCCGTCGGGAATGTCATGTTGATGCGGCCGATCTGTGACGTTAAAAGTCGAGCCTTATCCCACCCAGCCTGAACTGCGCCGACAAGATCCTGTATCGTGGCTCGATTTTGTGACATCTGACAGATTTGGTGCCGAATGCAGTGTAAGAAAAACTCCCTCTCCACAGTGATAGGGGCTGGGTTGCTCTCTCGCTTGTCGGCTATGTAGTGTAATTCGATCAAAGAACCCGATTGCGGCTTCCGTTGCCAATTCGTGTCTAGCCTCAGTGCAATCTCTTTCCTATAGCTCATCGATAGCTTTGTGCCTGTGAGCCCCATGATCGCCCATCCATACTTCTTTTCCATGGCTTCGACACAACCTGTATCATAAGTTAGCCGGCTATAACCAACAACAGCCGTGAATGGATCTCACGCGCCTTTGAGTACATTAACCTCCCTGCTCGTCCAGCCGCGATACTTTTCTCTCAGTTTTTCTGTCTCTGCAATCTTTTCCAGGCAGCTTGTCTTCTTCAAGGTCAAATCGTCCACTTCTGTGCATGACGATTCGAATTGCCGCCGAAGCTCTGCAATTTGTCGCTTCTTGCTCACGATATCTGCGTCGACCGCCATCAGGTCTTGTCGAGCAGAATTCAGCTCGCTCGGATCACTGTCGGCTAATTCGTGAGCGGCCTCTTCGAGACTGTTAGTTTCTCCTTGGATTGTCTCATAGCGTGTTACAGCCGCAGGCAATACCGACGCCAGAATTTCCTGCTGGTCCTGAAGTAGCTCATCGTCTTTCTCCATATCCATGATGAGATTCTCAAGGCCTGTTTTGAGGCCGTCTTGTAGCTTCATCCTCCACTCGTACCACATGGCCTTGCTCAGAAGCCTCGCATGCGTTTTCACATTTTTGAATTGGTTATCCATCGGCGCTCTGACGTCTGGCCTGGCAGACATGTATTCAGGAAAAAGGGGTGGATTGTCCTCAAATGTCTCCTTCTCGATCTCCTTGACCATTTTACGGCCTTTGGAAATATATTTTTTCAATTCTTGACATGAGTGCTGGTATAGCTCGAGCATAGGCACGGTGCAGGCAGCTGCTACTACACAACGTTCCAGAGAGTGACCATCCTGACGGTCCGACGCATCCGTGTCAAGCCCTTGTTTAAGCGCCATAGTATGACGGCGCTTTGTAGTGTTAAGTTCCATGAAGCGGATTGAAATCATATTCAGAAAGTCTTGAAGATGGATTTTTTCTTCATCGGCTTCGTGATCGAGCTCCGTATCATCCTTCACTTCGGAATTCTGGAGTTTTATCTGGTCAGCTTTCTGATTGCCCGCGACGTCTTTGGAACTTTCTTGATTCTGCAGTGTTGTAGTCGGGTTCTTTTTGAGCGGCGAAGTAGAAGGCGTTGAAGTTGGGGCGGTTTGGTCAAGGCTTTTTCGTCCCGATCTCGGGACTCTTCCCATGCTTTCGAAATTCTTTGGCGGTGGCTGAAGTCGAACACTCTTGACGGGACTGCCATGATGCCCCTTAAGCCTCTTCATTACGTCATTATCTTCATCATCCGCGCCATCGTCCAACTCCGCAGGTCGTTTGCCCAGTAAGCCCTTGGCGCTTCCAATATGGAGGCTCTTTCTACCTCTCACTGGTTTCCATTTTGGACTGAGACTCTTGATCATCTCCCGCAAATTGAAAGTAACATCCCTGCTATCTTGCGATCCACTGCCTTCGCATTCGAGAATGTTCAATTGATGTTCCTTCTCCTCTTGCTTTTGCTGCTCTCGGTTGACTTCATTTTCCAAGGCCTCAATTTCTTCAAAAGAAACCATCTGCTTTCCCGGAATGAAAACGTTTGCAGTTTCGCCAATCGAGCAACGACGGTCACAGAGTGCGGTCACTTGTGGAGAACCAAGGCCAGCTCGATCAGCGCCGATCCCAGAAAGCCGCCGGTTAGGGGGAGTCAGAACAGCGGTGGGGGTTTCGCCATCGGTCTCCGGGTCGCTACGAAAGACCTCGGGAGTCTTGTTGCGGATTGACCTGGCGGATGAGATCGTTTCTGTCTGGTTCTGTAGCCTATGCCCCTTTGTCGAAGTCGACCGTGCCTTAGAACCTGGCATAACTTGTTCAAATTTGGTGTTGGACGCTGTTCCATTTGGCGGTGTTTTTAAGACAGTAAGTGATGACCTTGGCGACTGAGGATCTGGTTGAGGTAATTCTGGTTTCATTTTCCCGCTGCTGCGGCGCAAGCCCTTTCCTCGAAATTCTGATAGCTCAGGGCTTTGCGATGAAGTGCTTTTGACCACCTGGGATAGTCGTGGAGACTTTCGGGACGGTGAGCTTTGAGATAGAACTGTCGCAACCACTTCCTTTGGGCTATTGGGCCTATCGACTTCTTCCATAATGCGTTTATTCGGAGTCCGCGAGACTCCGTTGCCGTTGTTGATAATGCGTCCTATAGCATTGGTGATGTCCATTCCTACGGTGATATTTTCATCTTCATCGCTGCCTGAGCCTGCAGAAAAGATTATTTGGCCGATATCAACAGTCAACTTCGGTTTTGCATTTGCGGCGTCGCAGTTTTTCATAACGTCGAGTCGCTCTTGTCGAATGGGTGTCTCTTGTTCAATGGCCGGCTCTTGGTGACTAGGCGTCATACGTCTATTTAGGTGACGAGAAAGCACGCCACCCATGACTTTAGTTAGCTCCATGGACATTTCTTCGTTGTCCTCGATGCTCTCCAGCTCTTGACCCTGGGCGCGACAAATCCCGTCGATTGCAGTTGTGAGCTCCATGGTGACCTCTGCTGACCCGGGGTCTTGATATGGTATAGCCGTGGCCTTTGGCGTCCTATTAGACAAAATGCCCCCCAAGGCCGAGGTAACATCCATTGAAATGTCACCAAGCAGATCAGGCTCGTTAACACTAGGTGATTTGATAATTCGCCCAACAGCATTCGTAATGTCCATGTCCATGTCCATGCCTGACGTTGATTCTTGTTCACCTATCTGAGAATTTTCCAACTGCTTTTCTAGTCCGTTGGAGGTTGACGGTAAGTTTCTCGAATGATTGTCCTTTCGTAACCAGCCAAAAGACGGGATTACTTCCTCTCCATTGTCAGAATCCTCATGCTCATTCTCGAGTCTAAAACTCTGTGTTCCTGCCCGTCTCGCTGCGATTCTTAGTGCTTCATCCAGAGTCGAATCTTCGTCAGGGGTGGCAAATTGATCAGAGGCAACAGACATCCCAGTCACCTCTTCCGTGTTGATAGTCATCAAAGTTCCATCGTCAGAATCACTTCCAGAGGCCTCATCAATATCTTCTGAAATGGCCTCAACTGCATCTGCGGGATCTGAGTCGGAACTGTATATATTCGACGCTATAGTATCGTCGTTAGTGTTTCCAAAATTGTTGGGTGATATCATAGAGCTCCTGCGCTGTGTGCGCTGATGGGATCCCGAGTTATTGTCATTTCGCTCGTTTGGATCTTCGGGGCATGCAATTGTATGATCTCTTCTAGCATCTGAAGCCGAAGCGGATGCTTGGTTCGGCGACTTGGCCACCACAGAAGATGCTCTCCTGGTTGAATCTGTCGATGTTGTAGAATCTTGCAAATATTCGATTTCGTGGAATGTGTGAAGGGTTGCTTCGGCGGCAAAGGATACTCTGCGATTGGCGAGGGACTTGCGACGGGCATCCCGTCTCTCACGTTCTTCCCTCTCCTTCGATGTCGCTTGAATTTCCTCCTCGCCAAGTCCAGCAGCTAAGAATCGGGCAGAGTCCTCATCCAGAAGACTTGGTCCATTGACAAGGCCTCTTTTATCGTCATTATTTTTCACTTTTTTATTCTCTGGCTTGAGAGGTGGAATTTCTGGAATTGTAGATATCGCGTGTTTGAGAATCGATTTTGGAATCTTCACAGGAGTCGCAAGAGACTGTACGACAATCAATAGAGTTTTTATCCTCGAGTTTGTTTAACGCACCGCACGTCGATTTCCCGCGGACTTCTTGAGGACTTCCAGCCCCTCGGGGCCCAGACTCTTGCTTCTGGACTTGCGACTGACGAGTAGCGAGCTGCCGACGTCGACGGTAGAATTCTCCTTGTACAGGTCGCTTTGGGTGTTTGTATGCGTCCCAATAGACTTAAAACTTCGCCGGGTTGAAGACGATATATTTTCAAGTGACGGAAGCATTTTGGATGTCGATATGTGAAGGCCGTGGAGGCGGTATCAGTTAGGCGCAACGAACAAGTCGCGACGAACCGTGTTTGTTTACTTACACTTGATTAGCTTGTCGATTTAGTGGGTACCGCTCTGATCTCGGATCGGAGCGGGATAATGTGATGCCGATACATGAGGGTCCATCGGCAAACACTTACCAACCCGAATTTTGTAAGCCCTAAAGTAGTAGGTATAAGAAAATCGGTGTGCGACTGCCCTATTAATTCTTCGTCCGGGTAACCTTTTCGACCAGCCATCTCTCGCCCATCGACGCGCCCTCTTGTCACGTCACTTCCTCGGGGTTCTATCAATATGTCAGTCACTTATTAAATACTCGCCTGGTGTTTATCTTCAATTTTTTTGTCCACTAACCTGCTTCATAGGGCGACTGAACTCACAGTTCAATCAGAGCGTGCTTTCCAGAAGCAGCCACACATATTCCAGAACTCAAAGGTCAAGGCTAAGAGCACTAGGCCAGGCAAAGGCGGTCGAAGATGGTACAAAGATGTTGGTCTGGGCTTCCGAACGCCCAAGACGGCGATTGAAGGCAACTACATTGGTATGTGCGAACGATGTCGCGAATTCAATGATCGGATTTTCGTTGTCGGGTCTAGGGCTATGGCATGAACATCAGCCAAGGTCAGAGATGTCAGGAAAACATATGGATTGGCGGACTCCGCAGAGGGCTTCGCAGAAGACACAAAGCCAATGACAGCTTCCGATGTAGTGCTGGATGCTCAAACTGACATTTACGCAGACAAGAAATGCCCTTTCACTGGCCTCGTCTCGATTCGTGGCCGTATTCTGACGGGCACTGTCGTTTCCACCAAGATGCACCGAACCGTGATCATCCGAAGAGAGTACTTGCACTTCATTCCCAAGTACTCTCGATACGAGAAGCGCCACAAAAATCTTGCCGCCCACGTCTCCCCCGCTTTCCGTGTTGAGGAGGGAGATCAGGTCACCGTGGGCCAGTGCCGGCCTCTAAGCAAGACAGTACGAATCCTCTATTCTTCCTAATGCTCATATCATTGGCCAAAGCGACTGACAGATAACTCAGGTTCGATTCAACGTCTTGCGCGTATTGCCTCGAACTGGCAAAGCGGTGAAGAAATTTAGCAAGTTTTAAGTCGAATTTGTCTTTTTGCATTTTCGGCGTGATAAATGTGAAAGTGTGTTAAGGTTCATCCCCCCTGGAAGGACTGGGTACCAGAAGTCGATATGAATGCGGTTCTCTGCTGTGCCTGGAGGCCGAAATGCCGATAGAGATTGACGGGTGCAACAAATTGAAAAAGGAATCGGCATCCCAGTATCTTCGCAGTGTTTCCTGCAACTTCACGGGCATCGCTTTGGTCAGGTCAAGTTGGTGCCTGGACCTGTATTTGACACTCCCAAACTGGGTTGGTCGCCTGTGGGAGTATCCTGTCGAGTAGCACATCTGTGTATGTGGCCTTGAATTTTTGGAACCACGCTTCGCCTACGTTGATTGATCGAATGATTGAATTATTTACGTCGTGCGCCATCCCACTTGTGAGGATTCCAGGGAA
>KN173730.1:204545-234415 GCA_000758425.1 Nilaparvata lugens yeast-like symbiont | reverse complement strand
AGATCGCCCGGCGCGCTTCCTCCAAGCCTATCCTGGCCCAAGGGATCTGTCGGGGAGGGGCTGGAAGGGGTCTCATCCGGGTCAATGTCTGCCGCCTCGAGCTGGCGCTCCAGGAGCGTTGACCGCAGGAACTCGACCTTCTGGGCCGGGTGAGCGGCCAGACCCGTGGCTCCCACCAGGGGGGGCGTTTGTAGCCGGAGGGAGTGTTTGTGCCACCGCACTACGCCGTAGACCTCTGTGAGGGATGATGCTTGGCTGATCCTCTCACAGTGGTAGCTACGCTTCGCCCTCCGCACGGTTTGCCGGAACTCACGGCGCTCCGCGTCCGCCAGGCCTGCACGCGTGGCACGCTGGAAGGAGCGGTGAGTCACACGGCACTCGTCGTTCCACCACCGGGCGCCTTGGGACTGTGGCCTGCTTTGGGGAGTGACCCTTTCTATGGCGAGGGAGATAAATTCCACCAGGTCCGCGACTTCTTTTTCAGGGTCCCCTGGCGCAACGTTGTCGCGATGGGGGAGCAGCAGCTCGCATAGCCGCTCCCGGTCTCAACGGCCGTGCTGCAGGCAGCCGGGCAAGGGTCCGGGTGCTCTGCCGCCGGGGAGGCTGGCCAGCAGTGACTCGTGGTCAGAGATGGCATTGAGGTGGAGGGCGACGCCCGCCCTGGCTTCCGGATCGTTGGATCGGGCCAATGGGGAAGCCCCCAACCCTGTGGGTAGGAACGTCAGGGTTCAGCGTCCGGAGCCCGTTGTCCTCGGCAGGGGTAGCCCGGTGCGCGGTAGAGTCCCAGTCGGAGTGGCGCTGGTTAAGATCACCCACCACCAGGGTGTTGGGGCCTGGTTGCTGTTAAATAAGCACCTCCAAGCCTTCGTCCGCCCTCTCTGAGCCCGCTGGGGCGCTGTAGACACCCAGCACGGTGACTGGGCCCGTCGGCCCTTGGAATTGCACGGAGAGCAATTCCGGCGAGAGGTTGGCCAGTAACTGTGCTGGTCTCCGGCCGCCTCCCTTTCTCACGTACAGAAGGGCCCGGGGTCGAGAGGCCTAGCTGTCACAGGGTGCGAAGAGGTCGTACCCTGGATGGGTCTTTGTCACTCTGGCACCGTCGTCGCCCGTCCAGGGTTTTTGGATGTATATTACCTCTGCCTCCTCAGTAAAGCCGAGATGCAAGGCAATATCGTGGGCTGGTCCTCCGCGGCCCACATTGGCATGGAAGACGCGGACGTTCGCAGGGTGTCCGATCTTCCGGGCTCTGTGATGTCCCCCCTACTGGTCATCAAGAGCGGGGTAGGGGGTAGTTGCCGGCTCGAGGCCGGAGGGAGAGAGGTGAACCGGCGCCAAGTCGGTTGGGGCCGGGGGGTAGCGGAAGCCGTCGCACGGCTAGCCGCCCGGGCCAGGGCCCATTGCCAGCTGCCCGCAGTGCGAATGGCATTGAGCTGACTCTTGGTTGGCCGAACGATGACGCCGTGCTCTCTGCGAGGGCTGGCCGGGCAGGCCATGTCGTCGGCTGAATGGGGGCCGCGGCAGTTGATGCAGCGGACGGGAGACTGGCAGGGTCCATCGTGCGCCACGGCGGCGCACTTCCCGCACTTGGGGGCCCGAGCGCACCAGCCGCAAAGCGTTAGCCGTAGCTTCTGCTTGATGGTCCGGAGCGACACTGGCCGTCCGAAGAGGCGCAGTGAGGCTGGCCACTTGTGGGCCTGGTCGGCCCGCACGCCGACCACCACCACGCCGTTGTTGCACGTCTCCTCCACTGAGCGCTGGCTCCATGCAACGTGTTCCAGTGCCAGTCCGGACATTTGTTTCAACTCAGTCCGAAGAAGGTCGGGCATCACTGCTGAGTATTCGCCCGGGCCAACTTGCACCGAGTGCAGAACGGGACTGAGCAAAAAGCTTGCCCATCGTTGTTGGCCTTCAACGGCCGTGGCGCCAAACTTGGCCCGGATCTGTTCGGCCTTCTCCAGCAGAAGCTGGCGCTTTCCGGGTGTAGGGAAAACTGCCAATCCCAACCGAACGGCGTACGCGTCCCGGACGGCTTTGGCATCTCCGACGGCCGAGCCCACCGCAGTCTTGACAGCGTATGACTGGAGAGACCGGGCATCGCTGTTGGGTGGAAGGCGAGTCATTACCCTGCGGTCCGGCAGCTTCTGCTTCCGCGCAGGCTCGCGGGCCCTCTTTGCAAGGGGGGCATCCGGGGTGGCGGCAGCGTAGGTTCGCGGCCTGGCTCGCGAACAGCTTGCGGGTGGCCGTGTCCTCAAGGACCTTAAAGAGAGCGGCCTTCATGGGGCGTGCCCGCTGCGGGAACACTGCCACCATGCCCGACATGTTGTTCTCCAACAGAGCAGCGATAGAACGTGTCTACTGGAGGAAGGCGGTCCAGTTGCCGTTCTCAGCTTCAGAAGCCGAGAAGGCCTCCAGGATTGAGGGCTGGGCTCCGGCATGCCTGGGCGGTGAGGGCCAAGCAGGGAGCGGGTGACAGCTTCGTATGGCCGCCGAGGGCGGTGCGTCCGCAGGCGTGGCGCCGGGCACTTTTACGTTCGTCGCTGCTGTGGCGGCCTTGGCTTTCGCACCGCGTTTTCGCGCCGGGGCAATCTTCCGAGGTGCGGACGCCTGGACGGGTTCGGCGGGGCTTGGGGCCGCCTCGTTGGGCGCGTCGGGGGTTTCTTCAGGGGATCGCGGCTGGCCAGAGGGGCGAAATGGTTCCCCGTGAGGCTGGGATCTGTCGGCACTGCGGGCGGAGGTGAGGGTCGGCGGCGGCTGCATTGGCGCATGGCTGTCGGGGGCAGTTGTCTTGGATGCGGTCATGTCAAGCTCCCCGGAAGGTGCCCACCGCGACGTTTTGAGCCCCTCGACCAGCTCGTCAACCACGGCGTCGATCATGTCGATTTCCATGATCTGAGGCGCGGACTGGAAGAGTTCTATCAACGCTTCCATCAACGCGTCGTCCAGGCGTTCCGGATGGGCCTTCTTCCTGGCGTGGGAGAGGGCGGAGATGAGAGGCGTGGCGCGTTTTTCCGTGCGCCCGCTGCGCCGGACGGGCGCCATCCTGCCGGTCGCGAGGAAAGAGGTCTTGCGCAGTGTTGCGGGTCCTCAGGTTTGCAGAGGTGTTCTGGCGCGAGGGAAAGAGGGGGGCGTGTTGTGAGGTTGATTGGGGTTGTGGGAAGCATCTGATAAAGCGATACTGCAATATCCGCATAGTCTCACGTGATGTCAACTCCTTCGTGATGGGCGGCCTCACGAAGGCTGTTTATCCGTAGGCACTACGCTCTACGCTCGTGCCTCGCGTAGTGCCTACCGGTAGTCCGAGACAGCCTTCCCTTAAAATTTTCAGCTTTCCGCTAACTTCTGTTAGCTTTTGATAGTGACAGTATTTTGCGCACCATACTAAACTAATATGCAGAAACACCGCGTAACTAGCCAAATGACCCTCGACCTCAACACCACCAGCACCACTCTCTCCCTTGGGCACAGCGAGGACTATCAACATGACGCAGGAAGTGAAATATATCGATCGATCAATTAAAAGAGGAATATTCACCCAACGGCTTTAGCGGCAGGATTTTTAGGAGACTTTCCCGTCGCCTGAACATGCTCGTCTTGTGTAATCGGCTCATACTCCATGGGCGAGCCGCTTCCCGCCTTAACTGATCGCCGCCCATGCAACATCTTACCAGTCTAACTGCGCCGGAAAGAATTGCTTATGAACCCGACCTTGCCAGGTTTTCTTTTGCGGGGGTTTTCCCTTGGTTTTTCACAATTCGGTTCTTTGACGGCTTGCGGGCGTCGGACGTGCCGGACCGTGGGGAGGTCAACCCGGGCTTAAAGTGGGTGTGGAAGAGAATTTTCTCTTTTGGGATGGCGCAGGTATATATTCGCGTCTCGCATGATGTAAGATATATTTACCTATTTGTTTAAGCTGAGAGATGTAATACCAAGGCCTTCACAGGCCGAGCCCGTTACAGGCTGCACATCAACGCGCGGAGCGACAATAGCAGGCGGCCCAGCCGCAAGATATGATCCCAACCCAGCAGGCGGAAGCAATCTCGCAGATCTGTGCGTCCAAAAAAATATTGGAAATGGCCAAAAAATATCAACAGCACCTAGAGGACAACATAACAGAGGTCCGAGCCCAGCAGGCGAAGGAACGAGAGAAAATGAAAGCCTAAATCAAGATGATTACTGGCCTGCAGCGACCTAAACCAGGCACGGCCTTCCCTCAAGAGATACAGGGTTCATTAAAGGTCCCCTCACTGCCGAACAAAGAGCCCCGAAGGAACCGATTGAACCCCCCAGACCAGAATGTTCACAGTTGTTCAACCGAAAAGCAACCGGTTATCAGGATTGGGTGGTTTGCCAGCCTATCCTCTTTGTATCTGAGAAATTTTCTCCACAGCACTCATTACCTCGACTTCTAAGCGCCGTTATCCTTCCATGTTGTCGCTATCCATAGGCCGATATAGCATGGCGAGCCTTTGATGGTCCATAGAGAAGGCTCACGCTCTAATTGAACATCATACAGAGCCTTTGACAATCACCTCCATCCGCACCTTTGAATGTCCGCTGGTCTGTAGGTGATTCTTCGGCCATCTGAGCTTGGAATCTTGTGTCTGCACTTTTTGTAGATAGCTGGGTCAGGCTTTATTTCTCTAGCACCTACAAAATCTGCTCACAGACTATCCGTGTCTCAATAGCGTATTGGTGGTGTTTCAATCCCAGGTAGACAAATTAACTAGACGACCATCATATTATACATAATGCACACTTTGGCTTTTGGCGTAAGCCAGATAACTTCATACCTCCTCAGATTGCAAACCAGCATCCCCTCAGCGCACTCACACCAATTCAATGCAGCGTTGTGATTATGCTGGGATCCCCAAGCCATGCCAACTCATGTGGTGCCTGGCGGTCGCATATTCCGTCTCATGTCGCTGCGGGAAAAACGACCCCGCCGCCTGGTCCAATCCAAGTCTGTGCCACGATTCATCGACCCATTGTGACTATTATGGGCATATGTTCTCTCAAATCGACTCCCTCCATGGCTGCTACCAGCTCTCCTGGCCTTCTCTCGAACTTCCTCGATCTCACTGTTCGTCAGAATAGTTTTCGGCATTTGAACTCCACTTAGCAGCATCGACTTGTGAGTTTGCGGCGATCTCATTGCATCATAGTACACACTGAATTCCGAGCGTCAGTTACTGTGAATCAAATTACTAGCCGCTGCTCTCGTTCAAGTCTCTGACGCATACCTGATAGATCGATCATAGTCCAAGTTCGGCATTGCTTGTGTCTTGAGGGGATACTGCAGCATTTCGTGCGGTACATAATTATCTCGTTTCTCAACCTTCCCCCAAAGGCCATTGCTTACTCTGGGATCCAGCTTAAACTTGGATGAGCCTTGACGCTTGGAGTAGAACTTGGTAAGAATCTCATTATAAAGTTCCTCGTGGCTGTCTGCGAGGATGAGAACATCTTTTCCGAAGCTATTCCGCACGATATCTTCTGGGCTCAACAGCGGATATTTTTGCTGTACAGCTTCAAGAAGTCGGCGCATGTCGATGAAAGGAAGTAGCGCGACGCCTTGCCAGGCCATCTTTTTCCCATTCAAGTCAATTTCAAACGTCTCCGGGTAGAAGTCGATAATTTCGCTGTCCTTGTCAGTCATTAAACTGTGAAAGACTTCAGGGAGAGCATGGCGAGAAGCAGCAGGCAGAACACTCATGAGTTGCTCAAAAGGCCTGGAGATATATCCCTTCTCGAAATTTATGTTCAACCCGACCAGGCCCTTAAAATCAGCCGCCAAAGGTGCGTAGTGATAAGGATAAAACCAGTCCCACGACGGACATCCTTGGAAGTAGTACAATAGCACCCACGCCAGCCCTTCAGCATAGGCGTGAGCCACTTGGCGACGAAATTCTTGGTCTTCCGGGTGTTTCCCAAACTTCTGTTCGTAGTAACGATCTGCGTATCCATCCTCCCAGAAGCGTACTGTGTCAATGAGGCATCCTTCACCGGGATTTGGTGCTTGGATGGTCGCGGCTTCACCCTCTGCATTCATGGTATCACTCATCGAATCGGGGCCTTTGCGTTTGCCAAGTACAGATGGTGCCCCCGTCATACAAGTATCACGTGAGGCGACTTTCTCGCCTTGAATCTTAGATCTTAGAGCGCTGGCGGCGTTTTTGTTGGCTAGATTGGCGCCTGCAACGGAAGCACGATTGATGGTAACGTCCTGAGTCATGGCCTGCGGCTGATTCTTGGGATATGAAGCAATTGGATGTAGTTGCAGGCCACGGGAGGGATCCTGGTAGTCACTGTTCCGAAGCTTTGGCCCATTCTGTCGAGGTCCTGATGAATTGTGACCGTCATTCAACAGTCTCTTCCTCTTTGAACTGACATTACGACGTTCTTCATTTTCTTTCCTTCTCTTGAATATCTGATCTTCCTGTTTTGCGAGACCATCTAGGATTTTTTGCGCTTTGAGCCAGTCAATATGACCGTCTTTGGTGACATATCCACCCATTGTGGGAATGTTGTTCCGCCATATGGCTGTTAAAGTGTCGATACCATGTTCACGGATTTCTAAGGCGGGGAGATGGGGTAAGAAGTCGTTCCCGACGAAACAGCACATGAAAATCCAATCATCGATGGCACGCTCCAGGTCAAACCTAAAAGGCAAACCGGGAACTGCGAGTTCGGCAGCCAGATATTCTCGGAGAACTGACACTTGAAGCCAGATGAAAGGTTTCAAGACTTGATCATGAATTGCCTCAGTAGATTCCTCATTTTTGAGTTTCTTTTCGGCGCAACAATTTAGAGCTTCGTGTCCCCTCTGTCCGCATAACTTGCAAGTTCTTGGTGTGTTAGCTTGAGAAAATACGTCTTCGCGCAAGACACGGAAGTGAGGTTCGTGTGTCGCAAGGCCTAGCATGATGAGATCGGCATCCAGTCCGTACATGACATGCCTTGTGTTAGGGTTGTAATTAGGGGATGTCCGTTGCGACCGAATGAAAGACATGATCTTATGTTCGCCTTCTCCAGGCACAGTGGCATCAGAAATTATGACTTTCAATCTTGACCAGGCTGCATCTGTATTGAGCTTATATTGGCACCAATATCGAAGGCTCGTGGCCAAAATGTCCATGAAAGGGGTGCCGGGTGTTATCGAGTTGGAATCAAAAGCCTTCTTGGCAAGCTCTTCAGAGCTCGCTGGAGGGAGAACGCCGCCATTTTTCCGTTGCAAAAGTTCTATGAATTCCTGCTTTTCTGATTCTTTCTCCTTTGCCTCTTGAGCAGATCGAAATCTCCTTGACCTCTGTTGATTCATTTTAGCGCGCGGTGCCACACCATCTAGAATTCATTTTATTAGTATGCTCATAGGGCAGAGAATTGGTGGTATTTAGTCATTCACATACCCACAGCGATCATGAAAATTTGACGCGGGCGAACCATATTGACTACGCGGTCTGTATATTTGAAGATCTCTAGCATCATTTCCTCTTCATCTTTAGGTTCCGGTTTGTCTTCTGGATGTGAGCAAGGATGAACAATTCCGTTCATATCCAGGTAAAAATTGTCGAATTCTTCTTCATTTGGATTGCGCGCAGTCGTGTCAACTGGGATGACAGTGCCATCCTCCAAAGTTATGGGCTGGTCTTCGATAACGGGTGACAAGATTTTAGGGTACTTCTTCGAAAGCCATCGAAATGCCGCTGGAATTCCCATGATACATGAAAACTAAATCGTTGATAGAGCGATTGGATGCCTTTGCAAGTATGGAGTGAGCAGGCAGAGATCGGCTATTTGGGGGTCGAGGGTTCGGTTCTCTATTGTGAAGTAGTATGAAGTAGTAAGCGGAAATACTGCTTGGCACTTATCTATGATAACAAACAAATGGATTGTCAGCCCGGCCCCACCAGCGGCGTGCCTCAGGGGCGCTGGGCTAGTACGAAGGTTGGGAACTTAACTATTCGGACCAGAAAAAATCATTTGGCCCCATTATTACGGTGTGAAATAAACTTTATGAATTTAGGCACTGTATTTGACTTACAATGCTTAGAAAGCTCTTTCCCTACTAATTTGTATGGCAGGATACCCCTACAAACGTAAATCATCAAATTGAGTCAAGACCAACCAAAATGGTGCAGACTAGAACTCAAGCGCGAGGAAACCGACGTACTGGTATCCCGACCGACGAGAGATATATGACCTTCCAGCCCACCAGCCGACCAATCAGAGCGCCCGAGCTGTTGACGAAGCCGCTGACCTCAGGCAACGACCTTCTGCCTCTGCTGCCTCTGCCTCCAGCCCTGAAGATGAAGAGGTTCATTCGACCAGTAAGGAGACAACGGCTGCAACGGCTGCAACGGCTTTCAAAGCTGACCCAATCGAGCATACATTAGCGATAAGAGGCATTGCTCTAGAACTTTGGAATCAGGGCCTTCCGATCAATCAGATCATCGAGCGGACTGGGATCAAGAAAAGCACCTTCTTTGACCTTCTTAAAAAGGCCAAAATACGTGGCTTTGAGCGTTGAATGCCTGTATTGCAGGATTATGTGACCAATAAGCCACGCTGCAGCAGGCCCAAACTGGTCAATGAAGCCGTTGGAAAGAAAGTTATTTCAACCTTAACTCGAAATAGCACCACGAGGCAATATAGCCTATCACAGCTAGCTGAGGCAGTCCAGAAGGTCTATGGAATACAGCTCAGTCATATGACCCTATGGCGTCGTCTCAAAAAGACAGGCTACTCGAGTGTCAAGCACACAACAAAGCCAGGGCTGAATAAACTCCAACGAATCAGAAGGCTCCAGTTCGCCTGGGAACATAAAGACTGGACTTTAGAAGTGAAAGAAGGTTGTTTGGAGTGATGAGACCTCTGTTATCCTTGGCTCAATGCGGGGAAAACGGCGTGTGTGGCGCCTGCCCAGGGAAGCGTATTCTCAGCATTGTGTGCGGAAACGTTGGAAAGGCAAGAAGGAGTTTATGTTCTGGGGCTGCTTTGCATACCATCACAAAGACCCTTGTTATATATGGGCCAATGAGACTGCGGCACAGACGAAGGCATATAATGCCGAAGTGACCTTGTGGAACGAAGAGAACGAGGCTCGGCTTCGAGAACAGTGGGAGATAAACAATAGCATGCAGCGCTTGAATCTCAAGAGGAAGCCCCCCGGAAAGAAGCCTGCATGGAAGTTCACGAAGGCCAATGGAAAGTGGGTGCGTAACGGCAAAGGCGGTAGTATTGATGCATTGCGTTATAAACACGAGGTATTATTGCCTCTGTTTTTCCCCTTTCTAGAAAGCCTGCCATGCAACGATTGGCTGGCTCAAGAAGATAACGCTTCTCCGCATGCACAATGGCGCAACAAAGAGCTCTGGAAGCAGCGTGGCTTCCAAACCGTTGACTGGCCGCCTAACTCACCCGATCTATCCCCTATTGAGCCTGCATGGTTCATGCTTAAATGCTTTATAACAAAGAAGGTTCCGCGCTCGAAGCTTCGATCAATTTGGAAGGCGGCTTGGGCAGGGTTTCCCCAGGAAAAGCTACAGAAACTTGTGGAACGACTGCCTAACATCCAATGGGTGCTTTATTTGCGTGGCAACAATCTATATAAAGAGGGAAGTGCCCCACCCGAATTAACGAACCAGGAAAGAGAAGATCTTTATTCGGACATTGAAGCTATTCTGGGTCAATCAAAGCCTTGTTTTCCTGCCATTCCGGGCGTGGAAGGCGTTGAAAAAAGCGCGGAAGATTGGGTGGAAGACTTTAGAGGAAGATGTTGAAAACTCCATTTCCTAATTAGGCAAAATTTACAGAATTGTACTGTATTACTCGATTGAGATGGATACAGTGCTATGTAAGCCGAGTTACTTTTTCTGGTCCGGATAGTTAAGTTCCCAACCTTCGTAGTGTTTGCCACATTAAAAATAAAAAATAAACCCTGCATATGATTGGTAAAAGCATGCTTACACTTTCTTATTCTAACATATAATAATCCCGTTTTAGCGATATGACCTACTTGAATGAAACGTATCACTAAGCCAAGGTTCTAGCTTCAATTGAGAAGAATTATTTGAAACCACCCACCTTGCTGTATGTTGCCTCGCAGCGTTGAAAGGTTTAAGGGTGGAGACAGCAGGAACTTTCAATTGCCAAAAAAATGTGCGGCACGAGTTATTTTGTGGTCCTAGCGCAAAAAAACCCTGTCACTCCTTCCTAATATGGTAACACAGTTCCTCAAGCAGCGCAACACAGTCCCGTTAGTCTTGCTCGGGCATCATGATAACGGATTTCGCTCACGGGTGGCCCAGAGAACGGTCATTCTTTGCGGTAATCACTTACATGCGTTACTGGGATCTCAATTGGCTAAGCAACACCATCCACTTCTGTGTATCAGCAGCCTACAAAGACATCGTGATATTCCCATCCGTTTTGGAGGATTAAGCTCATCATTCAATGCTCTTTGACGCCCCTATCTTGATTGTGACAAACATAAATCTTTGAGAACATGAGAGATCAGTTCGAGCTTGAGGCTGAACTAAGGGCGTGCTCAGCACACTGAGGATACCGCGAACGCACTGATTGCCGGAGGTACCAGATGAACAAACGGCTGGGACTTCGGCACGTGAGATGAGCATCCATAGGCGCAGGAGTGTGTTCAAGAAGGGCGCTGCATCGCGGCCACGAAGATAGTTTCTTCTTCGAGCTAGTCAAATCCACCTGCACTATCATAGGCCTTCCTGCAAGCTACGCGCTGTAGAGAGCAGGCCACGAGGTGACCGTACTGACCTCTTGAATCTTCAATACACCTGTTTAGCGTGGCTGACAAAGATAGACAAGGTGGTGGCCAATAAAAAAACCGTCACTCTTCCACAGTTCGACAATGACGGGCTCGGTGACACTTCGCTTCATTCCCAATCAATCAGCCAACAAGGCTTGGCTGCAGAGTGATGGGCGCGCATCGGGAGTTCTTGATGCATGGACTTGAAGGGGCTCCATCGCTGGTGTCTGCCACTACCTGTTCGCCCACGAGTCAGGCTTCGATTTTCCCTTGTATTCTCCTCGAATTACTTGTTCCACCCGGCTTCTAGCTAGGGTTTCTGGGAAAGCTGCCCAATGTTCGTTCGCAATTCTGTTGCAAGTCGCGACTTGTCATACAGTACGGCAGCACTAGAGCTGTTTCGCACTTCTCAGATTGAAAAGGTGGCGGCTGTATCTGGCGGACACCTGCCTTTTGTCGTGAGTTGTGGCTATCACCTCATGGGATTTTGAGTCGTGTAGAGGGACATCGGCTGGGCTGGCAAGCTCTCTCAAATCCTCTAATACTGTGTCCCTCAGACTTTACTTCCGCAGCAATCGCTTCGATCGAAACCTTGCTGCCTCCGGGCTCTGCGTAACCCTAAATGATCACAACCTATCATCACACCAAATCGATGCATGCAAGCGGGGCCCAGGGAGGGCGGACGTGAGAAGGAAAAATAAGAAAATTGGTGCAGAGGGTGAGGAGGGTAGAGCGACGGAGGAACGAAAGCCGCTTGCGGCGATATTGCTGTGCCCAAGGCCGCCGGTGGTTGGCCGCGGCAATGCGGCTGATGCGGCCGCGAGCTGGTTAATGCAGCTGCTGGTGCATCAGCCGACGAAACATGATGCTTGTGTGGCAACTGCTTTTTAGGTAGCACTCGTGACTTTTTTTCGCCGCATTTAGCTCTTTCTTCCGTCTCCATCGGTGGGAGCGGTACAGCCTTGGGATATAAAAAGCTGCTCCTTGACTCGCAAGCCAGACGTGGTTGGCCTTTGCTCCAAGCATTTGCCCTGGGTCTGAACGATTTACGAAGATTCAGATATTCAATTTGAACTCACACACACACTCGCATTCATCCGAACCTTTCGACATGTCTCCTTGGTGAGTCTTTGCTTTACATCTTCCCGCGCAAAATTTCCCAATGCTGGCTGGATCCTGTCCACGGGCTGGGGAAGACGAAGACGAAAAAGAAAGTCCCTTAAATGCGGCGATGATATCTAATCCGATGATGTGCAGAGATTGCAGCAGCTGCTCTTGCTCCGGCAACTGTAACGGTTGTTCCTGCATCAAGTGCGGCGTACGTTGTCCCGTCCTATGAAGAGCTTCTTCCCTCTGGAAGTCTCTAACCACTGACTTTGAGCGACGGGCAGCACTAAGCTCGGGTTGAAGATGCCGCCATGAGAAACATGCCCTCAGGGAGGAAGCAATAATCTCTCGGCTGAGGGGAATGAGGCTCGCGGTGGCACCACGGGGCGGCTGAGGGAGTGGTAGTACAGCACACGGCACATAGCCCACAAAGGTATCCTGTACGCGCAGATGCGGCACAGAAAAGGAAATGTGCATGTACTGAAGGAAGTGTATGCGAGAGACTGAAGCCTCAGAGAAGTGTCATTAGAGATGGCGTGGCAACATGAATGCGAGCCCTCGCGGGCGACGAACAAAGCTCTTTCACCTGAAGACCCAGTACGTAGTCTGTGTCATCTAGCTCATGATCCCGCGGCGATGGTCAATGAGAAACGTCACGGGCACACTACATCATGCTACAAGTGATGCTACCATCCGATGTGGGTGGTGTTCACACTTTCTCAATCGTGACCTTAACTCCACCTCCTTGCCCACCACCCTCGTCAGCCGTGCGGGAAAGCGGGGCTCTACCGGGAAACGGAAGACCCGGACCCCGTGTCACGGCTTGCTTTGAGTGATATGTACTCGAGGTAAAACAATTGGCTACAGCCGTATATATCAACCCACGCAGAGCAAAAAATGAAAGAGTCGGCAGAATCTCTCGGCATTACTTATCATACTCTGTTATACCTTTCTTTCTGGCTGAGAGTGGTAGTTAAACGGTGTCTGATAAGGTAGTAAGTTAGTTGTCTGCGCCAGAGTGACGGTCAACCGCTTGTGGTTGGATTTGTCTCTGGTCTTGAACCAAACGATTAGAGAACAGTGTAGGCATTGTAGTCTTGATTTACTTGAATATATGTGCTTTTTTTCAAGTGCTATAGGTAAATTACCGTAAAGTGAAATTTACTTCCATTTCCTCCAAATACACGGATCGTCATAATGGCCTTGCCTTGCAGATGGGCCAAGGCCATAGTTGTGTTAGTTATCAGTTAAAGTCTTTTTTCCTCACACGTCCGGGTGAGATAACTAGTTGGTCAGAGTTACCAAGAGCGGAAATTACCTTACGCTCATTAGTCATCAAATCACACATCGGACTCACGAACAAGCCAGGAGCAGCGCCAGGGAAAAGGGGCGTGGGGAAAGCGTCTAGCCCAGCGAAATTGCTCTTCATTCCCTGAGAAACCCCCAGAAAGTTTCTGCGCTTTTTAAGCCGTAAGGCTGCCAATAACCTTTCGAAGCCTTCAGATTGAACCTAGACTGTGACTGCTGGTTTGTAGTTGTATGTGAATGGTTAAGTAACTGTATTGTGCCTCCTGGCGTCACTTACCGCCTTGTTTACGCGGCATTTCCACCTCTGTCCACCCACTGGCTGCGATTGGCCTTTTTCCCCTGCCTCCCTTAGTAATTATTACATTGTTCTCTCTCCCTCTAGCCATCTCCCTTTCCGTCTCCTAATCTTCTTACCTGAGTCTTCTTACTCTTCGCAGGTTGGCTTGCATGCAATATCTGCATGCAATATCGTCGCGGCGTCGCCGCCCCTGGCTTTGTCTACCAAACTTCATAACCTGAAGTAGCTGGAACGATGTTCTCCACAAGGCTTCGGTGCCCCGCGCTGGCTGTTACAGTGAGTAGTAATTATTCGTGTGCCCGCTGCTCTTCCTTCTCGCGTTTTCTCTTCTTCCTCAATGACTATTGGTGCCTCGTCCCATGATGCTGACGAGCATGGACTCACCACAGTCATCCTGGCCGTTGTCGCGGCCCAACATAGCAACGGCCACAGCGACGACGACCGCGGTCAGTCGACCTTTGTTTCTCCCAATGATGATCTCGCCTTCGGCTTCACCGTGTCTGATAACGGAAACTCGGACGTTTTCTTCAGCCTGCGCGTGCCGGTCGTGAACGCCTGGGGTGCGGTCGGCCTCGGTAGTGACGACATGAAGGGTGCCCTCTTCCTCGTCATCTACCACAATGAGACTGGCTCCAACGTCACTTTTTCGCCACGCGTCGCCTACGGCAACTACGAGCCCCAACATTACCCAGACCTCAAGTACGAGGTGCTTGCTGGCACCGGCGTCGTCGACGACCACATGGTCTTCACGGCCAAGTGCACCGAATACTGCCGCAGCTGGCCGGCTGCCGACTCCAACAGCGGCTATATCGACGTGACCTCACCCAACCAAAAGGCCATCTATGCTCTCGGACCCCGTGACGGCTTCCGCAGTGACAGTCCTTCCGCCGACATCAAGTTTCACCGCGAGTTTGGCGTCTTTACCATCGACATGAAGAGGACGCAGGGTTTTCCCGATGCCCCCGTTCTGTCCGCCGCCTCCAAAAGCGTCGGTACCTCGCTCGACTACCGCAAGACGCGCAAGGCCGATTACAAGGCTGCCCTGCATGCCACCTTTATGATTTTCTTCCTCCTCGTCATGTTCCCCCTTGGCATTGCTTTCCTCCGCCTTGGCCGCTGGGCCAGATGGCATGGCATCAACCAGTCTGTCGCCGTCGTCGGCGTCTTGGCCGGCCGTGCCATGGGCATATTAGCCAGTTTTCATTACCAACGTGTACGTTTATTTCTTCTCTTCTCCTTCATCTTGGCATCCGCGACACATGAGCCTCGCTATACCTCCATGACCAATTGACTAAGCGACATACACAATCCATTTAGTCAAGAGGTTTCCACTCCGTCCATCAAATCCTCGGTTTTGTCGTTGTCGGCTTCGTCTTTAGTCAATTCACCCTTGGCTTGCTCCATCACCAGGAGCATCGCAGAACTCAGGCGCCAACAAAATATAGCAAGACGCATGTGTGGCTAGGAAAGCTAATCATTTTTTTTTGGCGCCCTCGACGCCTTGTACGTCCAGGTTCTACCTTTACTTTTATACCCTTTCTAAGTATCGCGTTAACACCGTTGCTCTTTCAGGGGCTTCTACTTTGCTCTGAATCGCAACGTAGGCGCGACACTGGCCGGCCTCGTCCTACTGGCTGCCCTGGGCTTCATGCTATTATCCATCAGGCGGCAATGGCTTTCCAGGCAGAGCAGACGACGCGAGGCTGCCGATCCGTCCAATGCTGCGCGCACCGGCTATCAACCACAAACTTGGCGAGAGGATGACTGTTACCAGCCGTCGTGTATGCCTCATCCATCCGAGTCTCCTCCAGGATACGAGCCTCCGTCACAACAGATTGGCCTTCAGCCCATGCCCACGCCGGCCGGGCCGCCGTCACCCTGGAAGAGCACCAATAGTAAGGACTATGAGGACGATCCCGCTCTTGGAAGTACGCAGAGGCCCCGAGAGTTTGTCTGAGCGATAGTCCCCTCGTTCCGCAGAAGGGGATCATCTTCAGTGAACGATAAATGTTGGGATAGCAACGTGACCGAGGCAATCAGAGAATACTGTGAAGCAGACGAAAAAGAGACGACTTGTTGTATGTTCACATCTGTGACCACGAGAGATCGGATACTCTGTACTACTATAGCCTATGCCGTGGCGCGAACGGACCTGCTGGCGCATGGTTTGAGAAGATTGTTGACACTTGGAGCACTGGTCGGAGGAGCATTGTCGATCTCCATGTCTATGGCCGCCTGTGTGGTATGTATATACTTGTGATTTTCTCTATACTGCATTTGTTGGGAATTATGTTTGTTCCCAGCGATGCACACTTAGAACAGGGGCCAGAGGTAGAAGAGAAGGGCTTGCCTAGTCGACTACCGTGCTCCCGATCAGATTGTCCCATTTCCACTAGGTCGGATGATTGGCTTTGTCAATGCGGACTGCCAGAAATTATAGAAATCGGATTTTTCGCTTCAAGAAGGGAAAGCTGATGTCAGACTCTGACTCCCTCCTGTGTGTGCTATTAATTTGCTTCCCAGTAGGTGATTCATGTGGAAAAAGTAGGAACAGAAGGGTCCCTGGCGAAGCTGTAAAAAATTTCCTTAGCTACGAATGATGTATCTCGGGGAGTAGTTTTTCCGCACAAAGTCAAGGTCGTTGCATTACCTTACTCAGGCCACCGGAGCTCCTGACTCCGAGCTACTCCGTAACTTCTTCCAATAAGTTAAAGCTTTGCTCGTGAGAAAGAGAGGACAAAAGAAAAAAATCGGCACCGTTTTCCAGCTTGGGTCTTCAGCTGCCGCGAAGGTCTTGACAAGGACCCTCGTGTGGCCCAGTCGCATGGACGGACGGACGATCGTGAGGTGCGGCCCTCAACGAAACTTCGGCTCTGCGTTTCCCGTCAAAGGCTACCTCGGCCCCTTTTCCTGTTCGAAGTGGAAGATGTCCAAGAGTCAACGGGGCCTGTGGACAGCAACGAGGCCAGTGGCGACGATCAGCCAGGGCGACGGTCAGCCAAGTGACAGCGACGGCGTGTGCTGCCACAGCCGAGCCGAGCACACGCTGCTTCCTTTAAGCAGACAGACGACGGCGATGGCGGCCGACGGCAGCAGCCTGGACACTCCCGAGCGGCCCGGCCTGCCGCGACGGCGGTCTAAGAATCTGTTGCGTGCCATGATGCAACATTTGACAGTCGAGCCGTCGTTGACCGACGATGACGATGGCGGCTCGCCGCGCCGCGAGTCGTTGATCCGCCGTATTAGCTGGCGTAAGAGCCGCAGTCCGTCGGCTCACTCGGACGCCTCGTCGGCTGCGCCTTTGGCCTCGCCATGCAACGCCGACCCGGCCCTGTGCGTGGCCTGCGCCAGTCTGGCCGCCGACATCGATGCCACGCTGTCCGACCTCGACGCCTCGTACGCGGCCGCGCTAAACCCGGCGGCCGATGACCCCTTTGACTCCCGAGGGTCGCTAGTAGCCCGCCTGCCCGGCCTCGACGAAGGCTTTTGGCCCGCCGCCCAGGCTGCCGTCTGCCTGCTGTGCGAGCTTTTCAGGGCCGTCCACGTGCCGGCCGGCGGCCAGGGCGACGGCCAGACCGAATAACGTCTGTCTGCCCTGTCCAGCAGAGACTCCCACTACCTCGTGGACCGCCGAGCCTTGTTCGACTCGGGCCATCCCGCCGCCGTCAGCGAGCCAGGCCGCGCTCCCGTCTTTCTCGCCGTCGTGCCCTGGAGCAAGTTCCCCGGCGCGCACGACTGGCGCGTCGATGCCGACTACTTCCGCCGCTCGGGCATGCTCTTCCGCACCCTGCCGCCGTGCGGCTCAGCGCTGTCCGTCAGCCCCCTTCGCGGAAGGTCCCGGTTTCCCGCTGCCGGTCTCCGCGCGGCGGAGCCGTCTGCCCTGGCTGTTGGCAATGCCGCCTGCCCCTTCCAAGGCATCTGGGGCCGCGCCATCGACCGCTTTGCCGACATGACCGTCACCCGAGAGTGGCTGCGCTTCTGTCGTCGCAACCACCCGGGCCGCTGCCAGCTTCCTCCCGCAGCCGGGGCGCTACCCCCGGCTTCCGCCTCATCGACTGCGCCCATACGCCGCCCAGGGTCGTCCCGGCCAGACTTGACGACGAGTACACGGCGCTGAGCTACGTCGCAGGCGAGCACGTGGCCGAGCCGTGGCCGAGAGTTGTCCTCGACGCCATCACCGTGACTCGGGACCTTGGCATCTGCTATCTCTGGGTCGACCGGCCGTGCCTGGATGGCGTGCCGCTAGAACACAGGACGCTGCAGGTGGCCAGGATGGACGATGTTTTCGAGCAGGCAGCCGTCACAATTATCGCCGCCGACGGCGACGGCGCCATGCATGGCCTTTCCGGCGTCAACGGAAGCGCGCGTCAGGTCCAACCCAAGTACCGATTCTCCAATACCAACGTCACTCTCGCCTTGAGCCTCGAGGATACTCGACTCGTCATAGAGCGTTCCACCTGGCACACGCGAGACTGGACTTACCAGAAGGGCCTGTTGGCCCGCCGTCGCCTCATCTTCACCAAGTAGCAGATGTACTAGGAGTGCGACGGCATGCTGTGCCCCGAGGCACTCGCCCTCCCCTTGGATTACTATTACGACGCCCACCAGCAGCGCATGTATGCCTTTGTACGACTAGGATTCATCAACTGCGGCTCCTACGTTGACGGAAGCTGGCACGTGTGGAAGAAGCTTCCGAACGCGGCCGAGAAGCCGAGCATCATGAGCGTCTTCCGAGCCACCGATCAACACATAGTCGAGTACACCAAGCGGACGCTACGCCATGACCAAGACTCACTCAGCGCTTTTCTCGGCTTGTCCCGACACCTGGACCGGACTCTTGGTAGGGGTCGCCTCGGCGACATCGTTGGCATCCCCATCTGGGCGCCCGCGAGCCAGGGGCCTGACGTGGCTGTGCCAGGCCCAACCCGGACCAAGGAGCTGTTTTCCCTCAGCACCAGTTTCTGGCATCATAAGCGTAGCGCTGGCGAGGTTATCAGACGGCGAAGCCACCTACCCAGCTGGTCATGGGTCGGCTGGGAGGGCGCCGTCGAACTCTTTTCCTCCATCCTTGTCGCAGACCCCAAGGGTGGTGGCAAGGACCGTAAGCTGCTCAGCCACCACTACGTGAGCGCAACGCAGCTGGCGCGCAGCGAGCAGCCGCCGCCAGCGTGGACGTACTCGCCCAACCTGACTGTGCTGCGCCCGGACGGCAGCGTGGCATATGACTTTGCCACGCCCGCTAAGGGACCAGCTCCGCGTCTACCTCAGGACCGATACGTGCTCCGCGTCTGTGATCCGCTGGTGCTGGACCGCGTCAAGGCTCGCGCGCACGGGAGCGCATGGCTATTCAACGACGTCAGCGTCGACGCGCGCCTTAGCCGTTGCCGCGGAACCGAGCCGGCAGACACGAGTGGCCTGCGCGAATACGTGACACGGCACGTGCGCGGCGAGCAGGTGATGGTCCTGTGGTTCGTCGAGGAAGCGACGGTGATGCTCCTGGTGGCAGAACGGTCTGCGACGACGCCCGGGCGGTGGGAACGTGTCGGACGGGCACGCATGGCCTTTGCACAGGAGCCCAAGGAGGTGATTCGGTGCTTCGGCCGGCTCAAGTTGATGCTCAACCACCTGCCGCTGCGGCGGCTGGGCAAGGACATGCTGATCGAGTGATGACAGAGGCGGAGGAACAGCGCGTGGCTAGCAACAAGTTTGATGTTGATGCGTCACGACCACTTACACCTCACGTCATGAAGCATGTCTATTTCCTCCTGAACCCAAGCTCTGCTGATCTCTGCCTCTCATGGCCGACTTGTCCTTGCGAATTTCTCGAAGCCACCCTCGACCAGAGCCAAGCGTGGGGCTTTGGCCAAACAGACATTGATTAGGTCACCTGTGGTGAGGACGTCGATGTTCGCACTCAGCGTCATCATCTCAAGAAATCCACTTGACGCTTTGCTGCCATGGACATATGAACGGCGGTCGGTTGCGTTGCATAATTGGACTATTTACCGCGTTAAAGATGCATGTGCCTAGCACAACTTTACGCGTTGAGCAGGTACTCTTGAAAGGCCTCATCTATATCCCGTCAATCATATTGGAAGACGGGATATCGGGCGGTTTATGGATATACTGGGAGGCCGACAGGAGCGCCATGCTGTGGCAATGCGCGAGCTCGCCCCTACCCTGTCGAGGAGCGGTGGCCGGCCTTGCTGAAGCATTTTCTGACTTTTATACTGCGCTTTGTCGCCGAATACCCAGGCCCTCTCCTCTTCCTCCCTCCTCGCCTGACCCTTTTGAGTGTGTGCTGGAGATAAGCGGGCCAGACCCAGCCAGCATAGAAGATTCGGAAACATCGGCCCTTATACTCGAGTTCCCGCTCGGTCACGTCTACTGCCTAAAGAAGCACCAGCAAAGAGCCCTCGACATGACCACCAAGGAGCTGCTTGAGGCTCATGAAATGTGGGTGCGTGGCCTACCGCCGCCAAACGACGACATTGTCTTCATGTGTGGGTTTGATCCCTTGACTGTGCCTCATGCTTGACCGTATACCTACTCACCCGTAGAGGCTGCTCGCCTACGGACGTATTCTTCATGGGCAGCAATAGGACGTCAGGGCTGCCCACCGGCAGTTTCAGATCTTGGAGGAGTGTCGCAGCCAGTATGACCTGGCTGCCCTCTGCCATCGCATAGATGTCGACGATTGGCTCCAGGGCTCTGGATTGGTTCGCCTCCGCGCTCCCCCTCGTCTCTAAACCTGGGTTCCTTTTTCTCTCACTCTCTGTCTTCTTCCTTCCCCTCTCCTTTTCCCTTTCACCTTCTCGTGCTCTCTGGGACGCAGCAGCTGACGAGCAAGCAACTAATCGAACTTGGACTTGGGAAAAATAAGGTATTTAACCTGAACGGCAGACTGCTACGGCGAGGCCAGTCAGTGTACATGATGGACTTCAACCCTATCAATATGAGCATGATAAGTGAGACAGTGATGTCAGGTGTGGTGCAGGCCTTAGCTGGCCACCTGGCTGACAGCAAGACGATCGGGATGATGTTGCCTGTGATCCTTCAGATCGAATACACAAACCGCACACATCTATCTTCGAAACATCCCCGTCAAATACCGTGGCGAGTTCGACTGGATCCGGGGTCAGCCGCCAGAGGTGGACCCACGCTTCAACAACGCCTGAGACAGAACCAACCGGGCTTCGACACGCTTCCCCTCCCTCCAGGCCTGCTGGCGCTGGAGACAGGGGAACCAGGAAGCGGCCGTAGGCGCCTCCTGTGGCCACCTGACTTGCTACACATGCATCATCGTCAACGGTGAGGCTTGCCGGCGAAAGGCCTCTACCATACTCAAGCTTCGGGGTCCCTGAGGCTGCTGCTGTCGCCGCCGACTCGACCCTTGCTCCAGGGACGACGCGGCCCCGCAAAGTCATGAATCTGAGCCTCTCAATCCCCATGCTAAGGTCCGGATCTGTGTCTTATGCGCGACGGGGTGAGCTAGTGCATCGTGCTTTGCGGCTCATTTCACACGCGACAACGTGATCACTATGACATCAGCTCGCTGATTGAGGGAGCCAGCCGTGCCAGGTCAGTCGCCATAATTCTGAGTTTCCAGACAACCTTCAAAGTAATATATGCGTTGCCACTGTTACCGGCCAAACTTGCCTGTGCGAAAAATGCCAAGTCATATCCGATGGCATCCCCAGCACCAGATACCCCTTACTAGTCGGTCCCCACCCTAGTGAATAAACGAATCCCCGTGAACTCCCGAGACGGCCCCCTTCTATCTCTTTCTTTCCTGTTCCTGTTGCTCGCCGCTCACTTGCTCAACTTCTTCGGCTTCGCACCCATAGTGGCGCCCGACCTGGCACTGCCCCTGGTCCCTTGCTTCAGCCTGGCGGCGGCTTCTTGAAACGCTTCTTCCGACGGCTCCTCTTCCACCCGCCTCTTCTTGCTCTTATTTGCTTTGATGTCCGGAGCCCTGTATTTGTCGGCCAAATAGGCCAAATAGCTGGCTGACCGATCCTGTTGCCTCTTTCGAATTAGCGCCGTCAGGCTATACTCCGAACTCGCCTCGGGCTCTTGTTTCGTCGTCCTGCCGAAGAGCTTGTCATGAATGCCGAGCTCTTGGGCATATCCCTCGGCTTCGGCTTCCTCGGCTCGCATCCCCCTCACTCGTGCTCTGCGCTTATTTTTGCTTTCTTTGGTGTACGCGGGAAAGGCGGTCACGCCTCCCTCTTTGATCGCCTCGTCGATCATGTGGCGGAACCTCACATCATCGTCAATTGTATGGCTGAGCATGACCCGTTCATACACTTGGTCCAGGTCGCCCAGAAATTCCTCGTATGCGGCCAGAACATCGTCCTTTTCTTCGTCAGATCCTTTGTAAGTTTCGGCAAATTTCTTGATGGCATCGGCCGAGACGGTGTCCTTGAACTGTTCGCGGTAGAAGACACTCCAGTCAAAGTCATGCGCATCGACCATCGACTCTGCCGTTGAGCCAGTTGCATCGTATCGTCTTCGCCGTGTCGGATCCGATAGCACGGCGTATGCAAGAGCAATTAATTGAAATCTTTCATGTGCCGCTGCCTTCTGCTCGTCCGGCACCTTGTCTGTGCCATCCGTAGTGAGTCAGTGATCCTCGTAGACTGCTGCATCTCCCGTCGCATACCAGGATGATTCTTGAGCGCAGCCTTCCTGTAGGCGCTCTTGATCTGGTCCGTCGTAGCCTCGCGCCCGAGGCCAAGGACCTCATATGGCTCCATCTCAGGGGGTTCACTGAGGACAGTGCCATGATCGGAGTCCGACATATCGATACAGCGTTTTGTAGGGCGTGGAATGAAGCCTCTCAGTCGTGTGTGATGAGGAAAATTAGAGCCATAGGGAGCTATGCCGCCGATTGTCTCGCGTGTGGGCCACACTTGGATGGAGTCAGCAAAGCCCGTTGAATCGCGGGTACGAGATACGAAGTACCTGTACCTGGATACTGCTGTTATTGAGCCTTATCCACCGAGTATCGATCCACGCACACCCCCGCCCTTTCCCCAATCCCGCAATCTGCCGACAAGGCACTTCAAACTGACTATCGGCACTCTTCAGTGACTTGGGCCCAAGACGGGGTTAACATGTGGATGATTTAGCCTCGATTGTACTGTATGAAAGGATTGGTGCGCAACCATGTAGTTTAACCACTCACGGTGGGAAATGCATTTTTAGACAAATTTGCGACTGCACGCGAGCTAGCCACATCTGCGCCACGATGACAAAGACTCACTCCAGTTGGTTGAGTAATTTGTAGTAAACTGGCTAGTTTGTGAGAGTGAATGCGGATTTGACTACCTAGAAAAGAAACTCCTTCCGTGGCCGCGATGTGAGGCGCCCTTTTTGAACATACGGCGCCTGCGCCTGTGGATGTGCGTGCTACGTGACCCAAACCCTTACCGTCGTCCGCCTGGTGTCTCAAGGCACCAAGTGCGTTCGCGGTATCCTCAGTTATGTGATGGATAGTTGGGTAGTCAGTTCAATTCGTTAACTACGGTCTACCATTGAAGAGGTTGCTGCTGTCTGGCGACCTCACAGCGCTCCTGCATCTGCTTCAAGCAGGTTGGAAAACAATGCCCAAAGCTCACCGCATCAGATCCCGGGGCCTGACGGCACCACACATTTTCTACCGCAATTTCTCCGCCGGGCTCGCCAGCTTACGCAAGCCCCGCGACCCCATAGCTCCTGGAACCTGGCGCCAGTTGCTGTCGTCGCTCGACATCCAACTTCAGCACGGCTCGTGTTCTCACTGGTGCATGGCCGCCTCATGTCGGCCTGCTGTCAGACTGGCGGCCTCCTTCGCTTTATCAGGCTACTTCCCGTCGCCGTCCAGAGAATTTGGGCACGCTTGGCCTTAGCTCTTCTGCACGTTAGCGCAAAAGGTCGGTATGCCGTGTCGAGCCGTGATCATCTCCCCTCCTGTACCTCCCCAACCTAAAGGAAATATTTGCTTTGCGCCTTACCTGGGACGTCTTATACTTACAACGAGCAAACCAAGCTTACATCGACCTCTGAAGCTCTCAAGGCATACCACACGACGCGTCTCAGTGGCTAAGTTCAACACGTTTTCACGAAACGTGCCTTGACACCCAAAGGCCTGCCATCGCTGGATCTGGGCTTGGGAACCGCCAGCCCGCCTCGAGTATCTACGCACGGCAGCAATGGGCCCTACAAGAGACTATTACGTCGACTTGGAACTGCCACCATCAGCAGATATTCCCGAGATCAAGAAGCAGTTCCGGAGACTCGGTACGACACCCGCCACATTCACCTCCAACCCTCACTGACGTCAGACTCCAGCGCTCAAATACCACCCTGATCGAAATCCCGGCCGAGAGGTTGAGGTCAACTCCCAGTTCCAAATCATCCAATCCGCCCACGAGATCCTGAGCGACCCCCAACAAAAGGCCAAATATGATGTAACCTATAGTCGCTCTAACCGGTTCCCCAGCGCCTCCGGAGTCAAGGGAACACATGGCAGAACGTCGGTCCAGCAGTTCCCACCGCCCCTGCGTCGTAACACTGCAACCTTGCAACCTCGGGCGCCCAGAGATGGAGCTCGCGCTTCTCCAAAGGGGTCTCTCCGACTGCGAAGCAGCAGACAGCATCGGACTCGGAGGCCAAGAAGAATGCCGCCCGCGCATTCGAAAATATGCGCAGTAGAACCACGCAGCAAGAACCGAGGTCGAGGCCGCCACCACCGCCACCACCGAGAACTGAATCGGCCAAGCAACGTGCTCAAGCCACTTTTGGGACGCGAAAGGCCGGATTTCAACCTCGTTCGTCCGCCACGGGCGATGAGCCTCCTGTTTCCAGTCGGAACTACTTCTCGAGACCGACAGCGGCCCAACCTCCACCGCCTGGTCCGCCACCACGAAATCCCTGTCCTACCACCGCACCCGATCCACTGGAACAGTTCAGGACTCAGAAAAGCTTTGTGGACACCCACACTCGACAAAGTTCGCCGTACTCGTGGAACGGAAGTGAGAAGACGGATCCATTTGACGGTATCTCTCAAGGATGCAGCAGGTTCACTACAGAACCGACACGGCACAGTGGTCCACCCGCCGCAAGTCAAGGTCTTAATGAGGAACAAAGGCACCACAGCGCCAGTGTACCCAAATTTCCTTTAAGTAAAGCCGACGGGGTCCACCCCCATCACAAAGTCCGCCTGGAAGATGGCCTCGAAACAAGCGCCACAGCTGGGACGACTTCGTCCCAGACAAGCTCCGATCCTAGCAGCCACTCTACGGATGCTGCCACTGAGCAAGCCTCCGTTGCTGCAAATCGTAAGCAACCGTCTCATCCCCATTTAAGATCCAAACCCAGGCTAATTGCATTTTCCAGGTCCCAGATCTGCGAAACGAAGTGGTAGCGCTCCCTCGATGTATGGAACCCCTCGTCTACTGCCAATATTCACATCAATACCCACATCTATGCTTCATTGTTTGCGTTACGCGTCGACTTGGGTTTTACACTGGCTCCTAGTGGAGACCAGGATTCTGTTGAAGCGGGAACTCTTTCGAGAGGCAGCAACGCGTACTTATCGATCAGTGGATCAGAAACCGGAGGGGTGGCTTGCTGCTTGAAAGACAGAAACCGTACCCCGACGTAGCCCCCTCCTGATAATAGCTCGATAAGACATGCTGATGCTGTTCTTGACTCTAGCTTCAATATCGCCGTGGTAGACGAAACCTTGGAGCAGACACCTGGTTTTGCAGGCGCGAATGATTCCAGAAATATGATGATACTCGTCAGCCCCAGGCGGAAACTCCCTCAAAGGGCTTCAACGCCGGAAGCTGGAAGTTCAGTCCCCAAAATTTCGCGCCGCAACCTGTTCCTGGCCTATCTGTTTCCCCTACACGGTCGCACCGGGCCAATTCTAAGAGAGTAAGGGTCAAGCCGACCGCGGGAACGGCGGCTGTCGTCGACGAAAGTAGTAGCGACGGCGAGACATACGAATGGCGTGGACGCAATACTTCGAGGACAAAGAACGCCGGGGCGGATAGTCCACTGGCTATGGACATTGATTCTCCGCCGTCTGGCCTGGATGAGGCCATTCCTAACATCAGCAGTAGCGCACGGAACATACCGGTGGAACCATCACGACCCGAATGGCGACCTGGAAACGTTGACTTTGTGAAGAATAAAAGCAAGCTCCCTCGGCCTGACAAAATCCCCGGAAACCACAGTGTGGCCGTGGGATCAGAGGACAGCGACGATTTAAGAGCTAGCTTCGCGGATCTGGAAGGCGTCCCCCTATCGCGATGTCAAAGATGGGACTGGGGTCACTTGCTGATCTGAAGGCCGATCTTCCTTTCGAGAGCAAGGCGTCGGAAGACATTGCTATCGATCAGCCGCCTACGGTCCACCGTCTGACGCTGCCGCCTTTCCCCGAGGCGCCAAGGCTGCCGCACACTGTGGCGATTGAGGGCATCAAGCCTAATGCCGCTTCATGGACCAAGTATCTGGCAGAATTTGAAAATTACCTTCGACAGTGGGACAGGGTCAATGACCAGGTGGTCGATCACTTTACGACTCGCAAGACTCACATAGCAGGAATCAAGCAGTCGAAACGGTCCACGTCCCCCCGGGCAATTGGTGACTGTGACATCCGTGAATACCTCAACTGGGTCCAACAAGACAACGACGTCCGTCAGCGATGGAACGATGCCTAGTGAAAACACGAATTGCGACTTCGCGAATTCATGACGTTCAGGAAAAAGATGAAGTGAAGTGATGCAAGTGAATGGACTGCTCAGGCGCTATGTCCGGCCAAAACATTGCGTGCATAGTTTCCATGAAGCTTCTTCCTTGTCGGCTCAATATCAATCTGATCCGGCGAAACTCGTGCCACAGTCGGGACAACAACTATAGCAGTAAGGACATCATCAAAAAGAAAAGGCACACTTACTGCGACCTTGGAGCAGTTGATTTGACGAAGACGCAAGTTCGTGGCAGCCTTCTCACTTTCATCTCTCCCCCTTCCCCTTCTTTCCAGCTGGTTTGACCTTGATATAGAGGCTAGTGACTGGCCACTGTCTGGGGATCGAATCCGAACGTGCTTTAGAGAACACAAGAGCTGCGTTATTTTCAGGAGTAAGCATTATAGCATTCCAAGTCTTGACTTCAGACTGCGCGCACATCTCACTCCTTGCCCCTTTCCTATTTTCGTTATCTTTTGTTGGCTCATGTAAGCTCTGATTCGAGGACTGAGTCAGATACTCGGAGGTGTCTGCATGTGAGGAACGGATGGGGGTGACGATGACAGCAATGTGTGGTTTGTATGATATAGCTTAGGCAGTTCGCCTCAAATGGAACTGTGGAAAATAGTGATGCACTCGGTCTGGTAGTGGCGAACACTTCTCTGCACGCCATGTACTGTAGAAAGCAGGCACTGAGGGAATAGTTAGTGATTGACCCCTCTTATTATGAACGCCGCGTTGAGGATCCAAGAGGTCAATCCGGTCACCTCGTGGCCTGCTCTCTACAGCGCGTAGCATGCAGGGAGGCCTGTGAGAGTGAATGTGGATTTGACTACCGAGAAAAAGGAATTCCCTCCGTGGCCGCGATGTGCAGCGCCCTTTTTGAGCACACGGCGCCTGTGCCTGTGGATGTGCGTGCCACGTGATCCAAACCTTACCGTCGTCCGCTGGTGCCTCAGGCACCAAGTGCGTCCGCGGTATCCTCAGCGTTGGAGTGCTTACTGTATCGAACCCGTGTTAGTAAGCATGCACGTTCGGTCTTGGGCTTGGCCAGAAACTTGGCTTCAGCGACCCATCGGCCGGCGTCTTTCTATTCCCGTCTCGGGTCTCTGCGGCAACATGGCGGACGACGGGGACAAAGTGACGATGCTCCGAGCTCTGGATTTAGCCAAAAAATCGCCCCTCAAGTCGAGTAACTTCCGCGTTGGGGCTGTTCTGGTTAGGCTCGAGGACGATGCTGATGGCCACGGTGTCTGCGACAACGTCGTTTCCGAGGGCTATACCCTTGAATGCGCCGGCAACACCCATGCCGAGGAATGCTGCCTGATCAAGCTGGCGGCGCGGTACTCGACCTCAGAGGAGGGACTTACAGCGGTGATGAAAGGCCCACACGCCTTGTACACCACGATGGAGCCTTGTTCCGAGCGCCTCAGCGGCAAGCTGTCTTGCGTCGAGAGGGTGCTGCGCCAGAAGTCATGGATCAGAAAGGTGTATGTTGGGGTCCAGGAACCCCAGACCTTTGTCGACAGAAACTTCGGCCGCCGGCTTCTTGAGCAGGGTGGCATCGAAGTTCTATGCGTCCCAGGCCTCGACCAAGAGATTCTGGCGGTCGCAACGGCTGGTCATGTCGCCGATTGATTCCATCACCGACGGTTTATGGCGCGGCCCTACCCGTGATCGAATTTCCCGCGCATTATTTCGTGATCAACCCTGAATGACAGAGTCGCCGGCCTCTCTGTCTGTCTGTCTGTCTCTCTCTCACTGTATTTGCGAGCGGTAATTGTGTCAGCCTATTTTCTCTTTGACTTTAAGAGATCGCGCTCAGTCTCTCATAAATGAAGAAAAACTGATCTCTCGAAGCTTGCGATTCGCTGATCCTTTGGCCCCGAGGGAGGGGAGCGCAGGTCGTCTCAACACAGCATCGAGAATATGATGAGAACCAGGGAATCAATTAAAGTGGCAGGGCGCGAGACTTAGTCCAGGAGGATGCGTGATGGTAAAGATATATACCAAACCTTCTCGTCAACTTGATCCACCCACCCGCCTCTCGGAGTACTGCTTTTGAGTATGACCTTTTGGGTTGTGCCCCCTTCGATGCCGCCATTCATCCAGGTCCCGCTGGACGTCAGACCAGTTCAGACCGTCCTTGATAAGCCACATGGTGACGCCCAGCTGCTCGGTATCAGCGTTGCGCTGCTCATCGTCGAAGAAGAGCATGTCTTCGTAGGGTATTTTAGTTCGCCGGTGCAAGACCCTGAAATGCTTGATTTTGCTGCCGGTATACATCTCCAGCCGATCGGCAAAAGAGTCGAGCGCCGGCCGCGACTTGGCATCCTGCTGCTCTTGGGGCGACGGAATGTGCAGCAGGCTCAGTAGCAGGCGGGCACTTCCGCGCGTACCGACAGCGTGTGCAGAATGACGGCACATCGCCGTAGACCGTCGCGTGCCTTGTTGAGGCTGTCCGTAGCAGCTGTGTGTGTCGCGTTTGCCACCAGTGGCGGCTCGACATGCGTGTCCACCCAAAACGGCCACAACGTGTAGTCGAGATCGAAGACGATCAGCTTGGGCAGCAGGAGCATCAGGTCTGGCACGGAGGGAGCTGCCCAAGCCATCGTCCTGGCCGGGGCCTTGGAATGCCGCTTACGTGCTGAAACTGCCGAGCATTCGCATCAGCATTCGCGCAGGGCGTGATGGCTGGACAGAAGGGAAAAACGCGAGCGGTACTGTGCCGCATGACAATTTTATATACGTAGTGTACGGTTAGCGGCCCCTTTCCCTCCACTCCTCTTCTCTTCAAGGGAGCAACTGAGCGGAATGCTAAGTTCGCCGGGATTCTGGGCCGGGTCGAAAGCACGACGTTTGTAAGCCTGTTCGTTGCGCCTTGCCCTCTGTGCTCTCGGCAGAAAACGTATGAGCACAAGACGCCGACCGATGCATGAGCTTTCCGGTTCGCGGATGGCGACAATCCGAAACGCCGGAGCCGTGAGTGAACCTATTTCCGGCCACGTGATACGAGGCGGGTCGCAGGGCCCTGTCGCAATCGCAGGCGATAAATGGGCTGTCGCATGGAACGCGGCCAGTTGGCTTACCCCGTGGCCTTGTAATCATATACTCACGAGTTTCTCCTGCCAACTCCAGACATGCCGGTTTGATGCTCGAAGCCGCTATCGTCCGCCTCCTTGTCCTGCACCTCCATCGCCGCCGCTTCCGCCGGCGTCCCGTCTTCCTCTCCTTCCTTCCGCCCTGCGGCTCAAGCCCGCCGCGACGCCCCCGTTCTGATGTGGTCGTCGCCGATCCGCCCGCTCCCATGAAAAACGCCCGGCCAGTTGGCTCCGCGACTAAGTCTTTCGCTGCGCATCTGGCTTGCCCGTCTTGCCTCGGCGCCCTCCTCTTTCTAACCATCGCTGCCCGAGAGGGCCCTGGCTGCGGCCCCGAGTGCGTCTCCCGTACCTGCGCGCGGCCGCAGCACAATGAGTCGTACGCTACCCAGCCGGAAAGCCGAAGAGCTGTGTGTATTGCCCAAACATCTATCGAGCCGCCCAAGCTATGGCAGAGCCATCCCTTTCCCCAATTCCCCTCAAAGAGCTCACGCCACTATCCTCAAGGAACAAGTCCATCATAGCTTATCTCGATGCCAATA
>KN173730.1:147451-165678 GCA_000758425.1 Nilaparvata lugens yeast-like symbiont | reverse complement strand
TCTCCATACAGTTCTTGAAGCCGATAGCTCTGGCTACGCCATCGGAGGGGTAGTCTCATAAGTTGGAAAGGACAACCTACTTCGACCGGTGGGTTTCTTCTCCAGAAAATTGACAGCGGCAGAAGCGAACTACGAGATACATGACAAGGAACTTCTATCCATAGTTGCCGTTATCAAGTACTTTCGTGGAGAGCTCCGCAGTGTCGCCCAATCCTTTGTCGTATTGTCTGATCATAAGAATCTAGAATACTTCATGACCACAAGAAAACTCTCCGAACGCCAAGTACACTGGGCAGAGGAACTATCGTCTTTCGACTTCACCATCAAATTTCGCTCCGGCAAAGATTCGTCTAAAGTTGACGCGCTATCCAGGCGCCCTCAAGATAAGCCCTATGGTACAGGTGACGAGCGTCTCAATAGCAGACAATTCCAGCTCATTAAGGACCGCTGGCTGTCACCCTCGATGGTCTTCACCGATGACACGATGAAGCTCACAGCATTTTTCACAACGGTAGCGAGCGCCCATGCTACCAACAGCCAGGCTACCCTATCGCAAAACCTTGTTGAGGCCGATGAAGGTCAGGCTATTACAGCTACCGGCCAAACCAGTACAACTCAAAATCAAGTCCCTCCAGACGGCGCCCAGCTCTTTGAGAACCACGAACTCCAAAGATTATGGAACGACGCAATCGCGAAGGACCAATCCTATCAGCGTGCCTACAGCGCCGTAGCCAGAGGCGACCGCTTCTTACCCAGCGGGACGGATTCAGCAATACAACTCCCTGACTGTTCTTTGGACTCCAGGAAAGCTCTCTTATACCGCAACGCGCTGCTAATCCCCGACCACGAGCCTCTCCGAACTACCCTAATTCAGCTGACCCATGACTCCCAGATATCGGGTCATCCAGGGCGGGAAGGCACCCTTGCAGCTTTAGCGCGCAGCTACCAATGGCCACGCCAATACCTTGATGTTTGACAATTTGTGAGGAACTGCGGTATATGTAGCAGATCTAAGTCCAGCCGCCAAGCACCTCAAGGCCTCCTGCGACCATTTTCGGTACCTGACCGCTACCATAGTGAGCTTGGAATCGATTTCATGACGGAGCTACCGGCGGAGAAAGACGACAAACGTCATTTTCTGATGGTCATAACAAATCTTCTACTCCACAGCGTGACGCTTGAAGCTATGGAATCAATGGAAGCGGAGGCTTGCGCCGAAACCTTCGTCAACAACCACTGGCGATTCCACGGTTTCCCTTCAGCCCTAACATCAGACCGTGGTTCAAACTGGGTTGGCCGGTTCTGGACGCGCTTATGCGAGCTAGTAGGCGTCGAACAACGCCTCTCCACGGCCTTTCACCCCCAGAGCGATGTCTCAACCGAACGATAGAATCAAGAAGTACTCGCTTTCCTGCATGCCTACATATCGTACGCCCAGACCGACTGAGTGGTCTTACTACCCGTGGCCATGCTATCCTTGAACAATAGACTCAGCTCCGTTACAGGATTGAGCCCATTCTTTCTTACCCACGGATACCACGTAGAGCCTATCCAGCAGGTTACACCTCGAGCTTCGTCAACCAAAAACCTTGCTGCTAGAGCCGAAATTTTTGTTCGCCGCCTGTGGGAGGGCCAAGAGCTGGCCAAAGCCGCAATGCTTACGGCTCAGCAGACTATAGAAGACCAGACAAACAGGAAGTGGCGCCCGGCCGAGAAACTCGCGTTGGCGATAGAGTCTGGTTAAACCTACGCAACGTCTCAACACCTCAAATCAAGAAGAAACTTTCGTGGATCAACGCAAAGTACGAGATTGTTGGGATGGTAGCCACCGACGTCTATAGACTGAACGTACCCTCTGGCGTCCATAACACGTTCCATGTCGACCTGCTGCGTCGCGATCCCAGTGACCCTCTCCCCTCGCAGAAGCAAGATGACAAGCAACCTCCTCCATTGACCGATGGCGGGTCCCCGTTATGGGGTGTTGAACGAATAGTCCACGCCGCAAATATCGGTGGCAGGCGAAAGGTCCTCGTAAAGTGGACCGGATATAAGGAAACTTCCTGGGAACCAAGGAAAAATCTCAGATTGACAGACGCGTTCAAAGCTTTCATCAAACATTGACACCGATTTTTCCGGAGGAGAGAGGTGATGTTACGGGTCCACTCATCTATACAGACCAACACCCTAGTAGGCCTCCCGGACGTACATATATCTAGATCACCACCGTCTCTTATGAGCTCTGTTCCTTCCTTTCCTTCTTCATAGAAGTTGTTAGATTAATAGATCTTTCGAGCACCTGTTCGACCTCCCGGTCACAGCTGTTCCTTGACACCGAGCGAAGTTATCACCGACAAATTCATTCCAACGGTAAGCCTCTATCCTTACGGTCTTCATTGAGCCGCCGTTACTGACAACCTTGATATTAGTCTTATAACGAAGTCTTTGATACTTCCAATCCTGTCTTTCACTGGATGTTTCGAGCATCTCAAAACTGACTGGGCATCTCCAATGCCATCGGAAAAATGGAGCAGCACCTAGCCAGCCTCACATACGCGAAGAATACGCGTCAAGTCATGCAAGGCTTGCTTGGAGACGACGGCGAGGTGGTGAAGGACTACAATAGGATCATTTGCGAACTGTTCTGCCTTGCTGTCAACATTTTGTCGTCGAAACTGAAGGAAAATCTTGAAGACATGGGAGACTTGTGGGACGAGATCTTTCCGACCGGCAACTTACCTGGCTACGCATCGAACCATGATCACAAGAACAGCAACACACCCCATCATCGCCACTCTGCGTCTTCTCTGAATTCCAGGTCAGACTCGTCATTGGTAGAGAAAGGCGTTCATGAAAATTTCGACAAGTACGGCAAAGATTTTATTCTGTTTCTGGTTCGCCACGCCAGCTCTCCCCGCGCAATTGAAAAACTCGAGGCAGCTGATTATCGATTTGCAGACCCCCATCACGTCCACGGCACCATTCGCAACAGCATGCAAATTAAGGCGACCGACTTTGCAGAAAAACTGCGCGAAATGTCTTGTTATTCTCCGAAAGAAGAAATCATGAGTCCGGGATCACACCTCGGACTCTTTGCGGTTCGCGCACGGCTCGACTACGGAGGATTCGACCTGCTCGTTCCGAAAAAGACAAAAGGGCTACTGCCCATGGTTCGACTGCAAGAGGAAGATTTGGACTCACGTGAGCAAGAGCTCTTGCAAAGTTTTCAAGGCCTGAGAGCTCCCGCTATCATCCAAGAATTATCAGGTACAAAGTTCTCATCCGTTGAAGAGAGGCGTTTCGCAGGACAGCTTCTTAGTTCCATTTCCACGCTCAGATCATGGGTCGACCATGATATTTTTGACAAAGCGCTCCTAAGTACGCAGGTGGTCCGTGTTCCCTGCTCTACACACCATGAAGAGACAAGCTGCTCTTTGATCATATTTCAGCTTGTACTTCCGATTCATTTCAACGTGGCCCCCCGACACTTTGAACTAGTGCCGTTGCAGTTTTTCAAGTCGCGCCAGCATTCGAATGGAGCTACCTCGAACAGTCTCATCTCAGAACAGGACGAGGTGATGCAGTTCCCTCCATATAGACTATCGCTGTCACAAGAAAGAAGTGCTCAGAACGTATCACTTCGGATGCTTGCCAAACCTGGATGCCCTTTTAGGGACGTCCCGTTCTATGGTGTTTCCCAATATGTCTTGACAAAAAGCCTTCAAGACCTTCCCGTTGCTTCGCGCGATCATGCCAAGCATCAGATCGGCAATATATGGGTTTCGCAAGAGATCATGGTAGATGTCAAGTCGGTAAGATATCCATTATTACTATTATTGCTTTCGCTTCGAAATGATCTCCAAGGTAATACATGCCAGTTTGACCAGAACCACTGCGGTGTCGAGAACATTATAGATACCGGTGCTAGCACTCAAAAAGACGCTCCGGTCATTACCGAGAGCGAGGTCGATAGCAGTTGTTCTTCAAGCGCATCGCAGGAAGAGTCCTACACGGTCACCGCTAGCGGTACAACTACGAATGAAGCCCATACTTCCAACCGCAAGACATCCCATGTTGATGAGTTGCTCACGCTCTGCTTAAAAGAGTTACAGTGCTCAGCATAAATAAAGTAGCTAGGGCGCAAATGAATTAAAAGCAGACCTCACCTCCATGCCTGAAAACCCAAAATGGCCCGAACAAATGCATTAATTCTCATTCATGCTCTACGCTGAAAATGATTAACTCTGTCAACGCTAGACAGTGGGCGGTCTAAAGAATCGCGAGATTTCAGCAATGATGGCCAGAATTTGTTTTAATTTAATAAAACTTTGCTCGCCCAGGGTAGTTACGTACGTGATTCTATTGAGATATGTATGACTAAAATCTATGAACTATGCAATATTTTCCAGATAGGGATATTGGGTGTATACAAGTTTTGTAGCAAAATCTCCCAATGCAGTGATGATTGTCCGCGCTTAAAAATGCCTTCATGTCGTGACCGGAGGAGCAATCAATGCCCTAGGCTTCGCGATTATACAGGTATACTTAACTGATAGAAGCGGGTTTACCAAAAGACAAGCCATGCAACAAGCCCTGCAAGGAAATGGGCATGAGACCAATATGAAATAGCAGAGCTGTGACTGATTTGCACGGTAGGGGGCTCGGAAGGTGATCCTCTAGGGAGCGTTGGATTCCTCGTGACACCGGGCTTAAGAGTTGTTTCCGGTGCGGGACGGCCTGGAATACCGGGTTCACCAGGCACCTCGGGTCGATTAGGACTTGGCGAGCCAGGAGGTTTCCCAGAATTTTCGGGATGGCCGGGGTTTGCGGGGTGAGCGGGAGCTTGTGGCTATCCGGGATGGTCTGGGGCTCCTTCGGGGTGGCCTGGGGCTCCTCCAGGATAGCCCTGTGCAGGAGGTTGCTGAGAAGGTTGAGGATGAGTATCGGGGGAAACAGCAGGATTGGTTAGGAGCTTTGCCATTGGGGCCAGATGGATGCTGCCCAAGACCAGGCAGTGCTGGATGGTCAGGAGTCGTACTATGACCTGGGGCGGGAGGTTGGCCTGGCTGGTTCGGCTTCTGCTGTGGATTACCAGGATTGGGAGACCAGCCCTGAGGAGGGGCGACAGTAGGCAAGCTGCATCCCGCAGGCAGCGTGAGACAACCATTACCGGCGCGAATGCTTTCCGTCGGACAGGGTTCTAGCGTTACGATCTCCGGAGAGACCGTGCACCATAGGGGGATGGTAATGTATCCATCTTTGGTAGTAACCTGGCTTGGGGGGCAAGGCGTAAGGCTGAAGTGTTGTTTTGCTCGTAATTGTCTGAGTCCGTCACTGTGCTGAAGCGTGTCGCGGTCGAGTCGCTGGTCACGGTACTAATGCTTGTGCTCGTGCTCACTGATGGGCTCGTGTCTGTAGAGGATCTCGTGGTAGTTGACGTCGTGGTGGAGGTGGAGGGGCCATAAGTTGGTCGATCGCTTGTTGTTGAGGGACCATAGGTGGGCGGCGGGCCATAGGTGGGCGACGGATCATCGCTCGGCGGCGGACCATAGGTGGGCGGCGGTCCATAGCTAGACGACGGACCATAGCTAGACGACGGACCATAGCTAGGCGATGGACCATAGCTGGGTGACGGACCATAGGTTGGTGATGTGCCATAGCTCGGTGATGGACCATAGGTTGGTGATGTGTCATAGCTGGGCGGCGGGCCATAAGATGGCTCGCCGTAGGTCGGCAGAGGCACAGTTAGCAGAGGCAACGTGGGAATGCCGTACGTCGATTCTGGCTGGCCGTAGGAAGCACCAGGGTTCTAGGCCAAAGCTTGTCAGATTCTGTGGAGAATTCTCCACTTTCTATTTAAAGCACTTACATAACAATTGCTGTACACAATTTGGTGGAGCTGGGCAATTAAAATCTTCGCCGAGTCCATTAGACAGTGGCGATTTCGCTAATACCTCTCTCGTCTGGATCGCTCTTCCCTGTTGACGCAACTGAGCAGAGGTAACCAATTTTTCTGCCGCTCAGGCTATCCAAGTAATTAGCGCTTTGGAGAGAACCAAGTTTTTCGAGTAATTTGTCGACTTGGGCAATAATCGCAGAGGCAGTGGCTCCAAGAGCCAGCTGTGCGAGGACTGGAGCGCATGATGGCGAGACGACCTTGAGGCGACCTGTGAAAGAGCAGTGTGGCGATTCGGCTCTGACGAGCGCAATACGAATTAACTTGGCTCTCGAGCGAAGACATGCTGCGTGTGCTGCCGTCCCTACTTATGTACGGAACACAGCTAACCATCTTACACCACGCCCATGGTCTATGGAAAGTTATCGCAGGATGACCGGATGCGGTGATATAAACAAAAACTTGACGCCAAAGATCTAAAATCGCTTGCACTCTTTGCAAAATAACTATGGTTCTGCTGCTCATCATCGCAAATACATGGAAACGGCAAAAGATGGCAGAGCCTAAAGACTATCTAGTTCGATTTTCATGCGAACATAAGCCCTTAATGGAAAGTGGATCTGAATTCGGTTAGTGCCATGATGGATACAGACAGCACTCTCTCCTTCACGCTTGTGAGACAAACCGATGCTCCAGTTCTAAGATCTTGCCACCCAGAACGCAGCCTTGATCCGAACACGCTAAGCAATCACCACGATAGCTTCCTTATTTTTTTTCTTAGCCCTGAAACATGTTTCAAATTCTCAGAAGCCGCAAGCAAACATCTTGAAGGTCTGTCCTGGGTAACGCCGATGTCTTGCATAAGCCCTAATTACTGTGTCTAGAACGTGCAAAATCGTGGCTTGAACAGCAATGGCCATGTTGCGAAGTTTTTTGGAATGAGAAAAAACGAATATCATGGCCGTCACTTTTTTGACACATTGAAGTGAAAGAATACTACTGCATCTGTTTCCGGATCCTGCTCCGCACCTTCTGCCTCATGAAAAAACTCGAAAATTTCCCCAAGGAGTTGCCATTGACGATTTCTTCCTAATTCTGTGTTTCCTCCTGTTCATGGTTAAGGCCACTCTAACCTGGAAACGGCCTCAAAACAAATACATGATGTCGAACTTTAGAGGCCAATTCTGTTCGCAGTACGAAATTTCCGCCAAGACGAAGTCAGACGCATCATAAGCGGACTTGTCCTACGCAGGCGAGCTATTTTTGGCAATAGCGTCAAAATACATCAAGACATCACATTCTAAGAAAGAGCGGGTATACAGACTACCGTTCACGGTAACAGGTCTTGATGTGCTCATTATCGAGAGAGGCGCGTGCTCTAAGACGGCCAAATCATGAAGCTTTCACTGGGAAAAAGCTCAGCCATTTCTAAGTCATGACGCACGGTTTCTGGCTGCCATCAACCTGAGGCCATGTATTCCAGCGGGCTTTCAACACAATGGCTGTCAAACTCGCAAACCATGACAATGGCCGACAACAAACACCCAAGCGCAATTAGTGGTCAACTTTCTCAACGGCGTACATGTGCGAGACTACTTTAGTTCGGCAATCAGGAAATAGAAGTAGAGAATAATGCACGCTCTAGTGAAACACGTGGCCAGTAACTCTTCAGTCCAATCAAAGGCGGGAGGAATCCGTCAAGAACACTGGCAGGTAGGCGCATCACCATGCTCCAGTCCAAACCATTCCCGAGATTGGTTAGCTCGAATGTAGTCTAAAGTGTAACTGCTGGATGAGTGGGATTTGAACTGCTTCCGTATATCCCTTGCCGTGGGACTGCATCCAGCATCAAGCCGTTGAATTGACAGTTCTGCGCTCGCATCCATCAGATGGAGCTCCGAAGGCATAGTCACTTTTTCCGTCGACGACCAAACACAGTTCATCGGTTTACTCTAAAGGCAATCCTCTCAGCTAAGCGGGAAACGTACAGCACAGTTTGATGAAGCTGAAACTTCTTTAAGACACTTTCGGCGTAGTCTACCGACTAGTGAGATGGTGGCTTTCGTTATTCGGAGATATGGCCTTTGTGCTAACCAGTTGCAGAAGCTGAGACCCTTTCGCGTGTGCTGAATGCCCCTAGGGCAGAGGATATGGTTAAACACTGTCAGCGAGTTTCTGGTAATCTGATTTTTTGGTCTCCAGCGACTCGGTTCGTGTAATCATCGGTTTGAGGGCGCTAAAGTGAAATCATTGTGAGCGTCTTTTTCGGGTTCATTGACTTGATCAGGAGCACGGAAAAGATGCAATTAAAAGCAGCCGAAAATTCAACGCAACGCAAGAAGACTACCAGATCAACTCATTCATTGCAATGATTTCTCAGAGGGAAGATGGTCTCAAAAACCAGCTAGACATCGACCCACTTTTGATAGTGTCCCAAGTCGACGAACACGGTCTAATCCTCCAAGGCGTTTCCTGTAGCCCATGACACCAAGTAGTGGCATGCATAACCGCCTTGAAGCCTCCGCCACGTTGCGAGCGAGCAGATTTATGCTAGGCGATAGAAGACCCAAGCTGTTATCAATCACATGATGCATCTTCACTCCATTGTAGCACATTGGCCATGGGGGCAATTTGTGCTTTAGTGAATAACTAGCATAAGTAGAACTCCTAAATAAATTCCCTTCGAGAATTATAAAAGCACTTCAAAGACGTCAATCACATCAAGTACCGCATTCGTCGAGCAAGAAATTTCCGACGCTTCCACTCAGGCAAGCTTTCTAGCGCTTTTACCGAATCTCCTCATAAGTCACCTAGTACAAGTCTAGCTCAGGCTCGCGCATTGAGAGTCATGATCTGAGAGGCATCAATGCGTGGCCAATGTTGACAGACTTAAAGACGGCTGGCTCGGATCTCTTTCCTACTCAAATCAAAACGATCAAGATTCATCACCTTGTCCCAGGCAGCCACGAAATCTTTTGCAAATTTCATTCCTCCGTCCACACTGCCGTACACCTCGGCAATGGCACGTAGCTCGGCTTGAGAGCCAAAGATTAGGTCGACCCGAGACGCAGTCCATCTTTTGTTCCTGCTCTTACGATCAAAACCTTCGAAACATTCTTTATCGGGTCCGGCAGGCTTCCACTCAATGCCCATGTCGAGTAGATTGATGAAGAAGTCGTTGGTAAGTACGCCGGGACGACTCGTGAAAACACCATGGGCCAATCCGTCATAGTTCGTATTGAGAACCCGCATGCCGCCTATCAACACCGTCATTTCGGGGGCGGTGAGTGTGAGTTGATTGGCTTTATCGACGAGCAGGTGTTCCAACTTGACGCGAGCAGTCGACTGTCCATAGTTGCGAAATCCGTCGGCAAAGGGCTCCAGGTGGCCTTGCGATTCAATATCAGTCTTGTCCTGGGAGGCGTCCATCCGACCCGGATAAAACGGAACCGTGATGTTGTGGCCAGCATCCCGGATAGCCTTCTCAATTCCCACACAGCCGGCCAAGACGATGAGATCAGCAAGCGAGACTTTCTTGCCTTCTTTCTGGGTTCGGCCAGTTGTGGAGGGTTGTTGACCTTCCAGTCCTTTTGGGGCGACAGCCGTACGCGTGCTCCGTTGGCACCCCCGCGCTTGTCGCCGCCCCGAAATGTCGACGCCGAGGCCCAGGCTGCGGAAATGAACTTTGATAGCCCGACACCGGAAGACAGAATGTCCTTCTTCAGGGCAGCAATGTCGTCATCGACAACAAGAGGATGATCGAGGGCCGGGATCGGGTCCTGCCAAAGTAGCTCCTCAGTGGGCACCTCAGGGCCCAGGTAACGAACACGTGGGCCCAAGTCGCGATGCAGCAGCTTGAACCAGGCACGAGCGAATGCGTCGGCAAGCTGGTCAGGATGCTCCAAGAAGCGACGCGAGATCTTCTCGTAGCTAGGGTCAAAGCGCAAGGACAGATCAGTCGTCAGCATGGTGGGTAGGTGTTTTTTGTTGGGGTCATAGGCATCGGGAATCATTGGCTCGGCATTTTTAGCTACCCACTGACTGGCGCCGGCCGGGCTTTTGGTCAGCTCCCAGTCAAACTTGAAGAGGTATTCGAGATAGTTGGTGCTCCATTTCGTCGGGGTCTTGGACCAAGTCACTTCTAAACCGCTGGTAATGGCGTGTGGACCTTTTCCAGAGCCGTGACTGTTGCTCCAGCCAAGACCCTGCTGTTCGAGGTCGGCGGCCTGGGGCTCTTTGCCTAAGTGATTAGCCGGAGCGGCTCCGTGAGTCTTGCCAAAAGCGTGTCCTCCGGCGATGAGAGCGACGGTTTCTTCATCGTTCATGGCCATGCGGCCAAAGGTGACACGAATGTCCTTGGCGGCGGCGACGGGGTCGGGGTTGCCATTGGGCCCTTCGGGATTGACATATATTAGGCCCATGTGGGCAGATGCGAGTGGCGATTCCAGCTTATCGGAGTGGGTTTGGCCCTGACCATCTAAATCGGAGGATACCACACTATGCTTGGAAAGGCCGTCATGGCCTTTTTGGTAACGAACATCGTTGCCAAGCCAGGTTGTTTCGCCACCCCAGTAAGTTGATTGATCGGCCTCCCAGGTGTCGGGCCGACCACCGGCAAATCCAAATGTCTTAAAGCCCATGGACTCGAGAGCCACATTGCCGGCTAGGAGCATCAGGTCGGCCCATGAAACCTTGTTTCCGTACTTTTGCTTGATCGGCCAAAGTAGTCGGCGAGCTTTGTCGAGGCTCACATTGTCAGGCCAGCTGTTCAAAGGCGCGAATCGTTGCTGGCCCTGGTAAACGAGACGCATCAGCCAGGTGTGTCGCAGGGCAGCCTGAACGAGGTGTGTTGCGCGGTGCATCCCTGTGACTTACCTGTCCGCCGCCACCACGGCCATCACTCACGCGATACGTGCCAGCACTGTGCCACGCCATTCGTATAAACAGACCACCATAGTGCCCGAAGTCAGCAGGCCACCAGTCTTGAGAATCGGTCATGAGGGCGTGAAGATCTTTCTTGAGGCCACGGTAGTCCAAGCTCTTGAAAGCCGCGATATAGTCGTAATCTCCACCCAGCGGGCTGGATGTCGGCGAATGCTGACGAAGGATGTTGAGCTTGAGCGCCTCGGGCCACCAGTCGCTATTGGACGTTCCGCCGCCCCCAACGTTCATCTGTTGGCGCGCCGGACACTTGACCTCGGTCATGCTATTTCTGTAATATTTACGGCCTAGAAAGAGTGCTTACTTGCTTGGTTCACGAAGAGATGCTTTAAATCGGTGAAGGCTTGGGTCCAAAGTAAAGACGGAGGTTCATAGTCAAGCGCTAGAATCAAGCATCAAACGGCGGACCCCGTGGGCTTATGAGACCCCCGCTGCTTAAGTCAACCCCGCAATGTCTGACGAATCGCCGTGTTGATTATTCTCGCAGCTTTTGCCGAGAGCCGCCTTCCTCTCCGCGGCAAGGTACGGTCCTAGTAGGCCAGGGACTTTCTTCGACCCGCCAATCCGAGAGCCTTCCAATGCGAGGAGTTCCAAAACAAAGCATGTGCTAAACCACTTACACAGAGAGCAAACGGGTCCGGTATTCTCGCGCGACTTGTCAACGTCTCGACGTTTATGTACCTGCTACGAAGTAGAGGGATCTTAAATCCAATCCCCTCGCCTCCATTTCGGTCTTCGCACCCCCACCCTCTTCCCTTCCTGCAACAGGGTGGAAAGCCGAAGACGGGATGTAGGATTTCATACTCACCTATTAACTCGGTGCTTCTTACATCATTACTGTCTGTCATTCAACAAGCAAAGCATTAGTCAGGCTTGGGGCCGATAATACGTCCACGATTGATTTGGTGCGAAGCGACTAACAGCAGCCTACGGTTTACCCCCACACTTCATACGACGACGTGCGCCATTTTCCTCAAGACCAATCTCCCACATACCATTTGTCGTGCATCTGAATGCCTCGAGAACACCCCCCTTTTTTTTGCTAGTCAAAGGCGTCACGTCTCATTACCCTGACATGGGAATCTGAAATCCAGTCCTGTTCGTACTAAGCAAAATTGCACTGGTGTCCACGTAGCAGGAGCATGTTCCTCCGCACCTTGGTATGTCTTCCTGCTTTGTGTGCCCAGCCGGCTACTGCGCTTTTGATGGCCCCCATTGCACTTGTGCCTGTCCGGGGAAGCTATTGCCTTGACTCACGCTACCTCTTCCCGCAACGTAGTCGTCACTAATGTCGGATATCAACGACGTGCGTTTCTGCATCTCTTTCATGATGTTCAAGTCTGCGAAACCAAGGACAAGCATCATGAGAAGAAACAAGTCGGACATGGAGCAGCTCGTTATCATATCGTTCGGTCTGTGGATCGTCAATCACTGATTTCTATAACGCGAGTTGCCCACTCTTAACATACCGGCTCAGGCATCCTTTGAGGCACAGTGAAACATGATGTTTCAGAGACGCAACAGCCATGACCATGGCAATATACACTCCCACAGTCCCAGTGACATTGGCCTCGTGGATTGCAAGCACAGCCGAGATAGGGATGCACACAGCATACACCGAAGCTTTGGAATGCTTACGCATGAGCCCGGACTGATGCACTATAAAGACGCCGGCTCGGGCATATATGAAACTGTTAATCAGTTTGGCCCCAGCGCGGTACAGGGTGACACTGTTCAGCATGTAGGCGAGAACCGTAGCAACTGGGCGATAGATTGCCGCGGCCTGGTATGTCGGCCGGGTTTGTCGAGGGATCTCCTCGGCGCAGCGAGCGGGTGAGCAGGAGGCCAAACCATGCCCAGACGAAACAAAGTGCTATGTCGAAGGTGTTTGGCAGCACATGTCCATCGTGCTTGGCGGCGTGGAGTTAGTAACGCGTGATCTCGGTGAGGCCTGTGACAATATAAAAGGAAGGTGATAGCTCGAGGTTTTCTTAAATTTTTGGTTGTACACGGGTGCGCTGTGGCGAGAGGTAAGTACCCAAGACGATGATGTACAGAGTGCCATAGAATACAAGTTCCTGTATGTACTTGTTTCTGGCTATACTGGTCAGCGACTCCAAGAGAGGCATGTCGACGATGCGCCTTAATGGCCCAGGCAGTAGCTGCTGTCGTAGGTCGATTGGCCGAATTACAGCAAGGCAGAACGATTGTCAGTGGCTAGTGGCAAGGTATAAAGATTGGCTTTTAAGATCACTCTTGACGAAGTTTTCTATACGTCACCGGCGCTGGTCGACGGCTCCACGGATCGTCAATGGATCTAGCGGCAAGGCTACTAGCTCAAATCGAATCCGCAATCGCGACGAAAACGTCCCAGCGGTCCCGAACTCCGGACGAACACAGGCCAATGCGGGGGTTCGTCTGCCAACGATGACTGATTGCTTGCAGGAACTAGAAAAAAGAGCCCGGTCAGTCTCCCGGGCTTGGCTTGGGGAGCCGCCGAACTGAGACTGAACGAATTTTAAGGATGAAGCTTATTAAACCAACAGCGCATGGGGAGGAGCCTTCGCCTAACCTACCCCGTCATCCTATTGCTTTGACCTCAAGCTTTGGTTTCGCCGGGGAAGGTCGCATGTCAAAATGATTTCAGCCATGGACACAATATATGCTTTCCAAGAGAGTGTTTTAATTCTCATCGACACAAAATTACCGAGGAGGTATGGATGGAGGCACATCCGCTTTCGAATGCGCATATCTGGAAAGACCGGCGAAAAGACTTCACGCCTTATCTTATTCGGTCGGAGCAGCAAGAGCCTCCTTTTCAAGCCAAATAGATCACGCGAGCACACTAAATCAAAATACCATCGACGTGTCTTGCTGCTATCAACGTGAATGTAACTATTGTATTTGCATATTACCTGACCTCAGCCACATATGTAACCCTGACCACCTCAAATGTGTCTTGTCCCTAGGGATCCACAACTGGAAGCTCCGAGCTACTCTCTCAATGGCCATTCGCCGCGCAGATTATCTGTTTGCCATAGATCGACCGTGACGTCTTGGTCCGCAAGGCTTTGTATGGATTGAGCATATGCCGCATAAGCAGTCGCCACCGCCATCTGCTCTTCCTCTTCCAGTTTTTTCGCCGGTGGCTTTTGCATAGCCTTGGCGGGCGAAAACTTGCTGCGTTCCCGAATTTGACGCCCCATCTTCGGAATAAGAATGGGATGATGGCCAGCAGAGCAGCGACGCCCCCAATGAGGCTACCTGCTCCTCCGACACCGAGGGTATTCAACATCTGCAAAGTAAAGAGTGGAGCCGCCGCACCACATGCTGACCGTACTATGGTATTGGCAACGATCGCGGAGGCTGCGAACATGAGGTACGAGTCGACAATATAGTTCAAAAAGCTCACGAAAACTAGTAGTAATGAGCAGGGCAGCAAGATCCCGGAAAGCGTTGGAACAACCCAATGCACTGAGCTTCGCCATGTGGTCAGCAGTGTGTGCTAAAGTGGCTTGAGAGGAGAGGGGAAGGTAAGGGCCAAGGACGTACTTGAACTCCCCAGACCATGCAAGCCAAAACATGGCCAAAGGAAAGCCAATACCCCCAATAATGGCGAGAATCAGGCGATCTTCGGGCTTAAATCCTGCAAGGTGGCTTGTCCGCTCTTGATCTTCTTCCCTCGTTTCATTGTGTTCATTATAATGATGACAGTGCCGATGGCACAGCCAACTATCGTTACCAAGAGTGGTAGTTCGCTGAGTCCTGCATTCCATCGACGTTTTTTATGAAATATGTAAGGATAGATTGAGAAGAGCATATACAGTAGAGTGTATACCATAGACAGGTAGACGGCGCATGCAAATGAGATCGGGTCGAACAAAATGATCCAAGGGCGCGTAAGAGCAATCTTGTCAATGTTCGAAAACGATCGATCGACATCGTCGGCTGGAGCCTTAAAATTTTCGTAACCCGGTATTTTTGCGTCTCGAATCCGCCGTGCCCTCGCACGCAGGGTGATAGGGGCATGTGTTTCGGGTAGCAGGAACATGAGTAAGCCCGTTCCAGCACCCAGCCAGATCTGGACGTAAAACACCCACTGCCAATCTTTTTTAAGTTGGAGGAAGCCACCAACGACAGGTCCCAAGACGGATCCGCACCATATCGAGGCTGCAAAGCCGGCCATGGCGATGCCTCGCTCGATGGGGTTCCACAAGTCTGCGAGAACACCGGGTGCATTGCTGAGAGGTGCTGAGACGAAAGTGCCGGTAAGAGCTCTGCCAACGAGAAAAGCCCCAAAGTTTGGCCCAAAGACGCAGAGAAAGTTGAAAAAGATGTATCCCGAAAAGGTGAACCAGAAAATCCACCTGCTCTCGTAAAATTCGCTCAACGGGGCAAAGAAAAGGGGACCTGCGCAATACCCCAGAAAGAAGACAGTAACAGTGAGTCCAGCCGCCACTACCGAGACGTGAAATCTACCGATGAGTGACGGATAGGCGGCGCTGATGGCGCTGGAAGCAAAGGTGGCATTGAGAACCATGAGAACGACGATTGCCGAGACGTAAACCCGACGCGAGTTTTCCCAGTTCTGAGGGTTGTCTGGGTCATTTAGCTTGAATTCAACGTAGCCATTGTCGTTTAAATGAGGCGTGTTGGTCGTGTTATGGCCGTCGTTCGTGGTGTCTTGCTGTCAGGACCGGGGGAAATGGGCCCTATGACCGTCATGGTGCTCGGCCCACGTTTCGATTTCGCCACGGACTCTTGAATTTAACCGTCGAAAATTCCTCTAGGACTAATGTGCGAATGACGCTCGATTCATGTAAATTGTAAGTTGAATCGTGAGTTCCTATGGCGCAGCCCCCGGTGTAAAGCATCGGCCATTGACTATACCTCAGACCAAGAGGGAAACCCAAAAGCAGGTCACTTGCATTAAGAGTACCGAAGCCATGCATAGCAGGCTATGTCCAAGGGCCTAAGCAGCTTATAAGCCGTTATCGCGGCTTTAGTTCTAGTCTTGATTTTCAGCCAAGCCGAGAGCATAACGTGTCGTGAAAATTCAGAGCATGGTTTGGTAACATTCATTTCCCCGTTGAGCTTAGTTTAAGGGTAGCAGAGCCCTCGATGTCACTGATCTTGAGAAAAACGGAATTTTTTGAGGGCTGTAGAGTCCACGCTAAAACCGAAGGCGGTTGTTTTGGACAGAGATTCAACTTGAGCCAAGTTGGGACACGATGTCTAAGACAACTTGGTGGTATTTCCCCTTTCTCACATCTGTTTTCGGAGAAATTCAATCCCGTCTCTTTTATGCGTTCATGAATTGACGTGAACAGGCTCAAATTGCGTGCCATTGGGATCCAACGGCTTTGTTTCCTACATCCCTTTATAACTCCACCTGCAGATGGAGGGGAATTATTTGGAGGGAGGGGGAAAGAGGAAAGTAGTAGACCCGGAATTTTGAACACTTAGCTCAACACGTGTCATGCGAGACAGAAATGATTGTGGCCAATGCAGTCATAGCCAATGTCTCACATATTGCCGGCCCTTGAGATTCAAGTGCAGGCAGCGCATCCGGTGATTCAAGCATTAGTACTTCGTAGTGAGACCATGTTACGCTTCGTTGCTTACGTCAAACTGCTTGAGCAAACGTCGAGTTCATTGCCCAAAGCGGAACATCTCTTGGATAAATTCATGCCAGCTGAAGTTCGCAAACAGCTTGCGAGTGTCGTATTGATGCTGATCATTCAAAGTCATCCATCAATGTACAACCCTTTGCTCAAAAGAAGACGCCTTAAATTGAGTAGTTAGATGATCCTTGTTTCGTGGCGGTCGTTTTGCGGGGGCTTGCTTTTCTTACACTCTGGATTTTAGATCAATGGGGTCGCCATATTGCCTCAGCTGCCCGCACCACTGGCGATGTGTTACACGGAAAGGCTATTTTTGGCCGACAAAGCTCCTTGGTTAGACCTGAAATTTACCCCATACGGACAAAAGAGTAAAGGAGCGTTTACCCAGCCGCTCTTGCAGAAGTAGAATTGGCCATGTTTGCGCCGCAATAATTATAGCGAAATAAGCTAGGAACTCAACATATATGACAGAGAATGTACCATACAAGGTATTACAACGGTTAGATATGGCAAGAAAGGTCATTGCTCGGGCGGCAGGCTCTCCCAGCAGGCATCACAGCAGGCTTTACAGTTTGAGACGAATATGACCGTGATATCCGGCATGCCTGCTCTGATGGGGCGCCCCTTTTAGCCCAGCCGGAAAAGAAGGTAGGCCGTCAAGTTTCAATTTCATCAAATTGTATTTTCTGAGTGAATCAGGCCGTGGCCGGCTTGTGTCCCTCATGGTCGTTATTAGAAGGGCTTAAACGGCTGACCCCCTCGCGCTTATATCGGCACTTGTCTTTGCTAGTCCAGCCAGGCGTTGTCGAGTCAACGTGCTTGAGAAACCGCAAGGCGTCGGCCGTTTAAACCCCCCTACGCATTGGTGTGATACGTGTGCGTGAGAGATTTTTGTAGCTGCCACGAAATGCAGGGCCACAGCCAGTTTGTCTGGCGCGGCCTAGAGTAGGCTAGATTGGGAAAAAAGTGTAGTTACTGTCCGAATATCCAGGGTGAAGAGGAAAAGGGGGAAGAGTAGAGGACTTGAGGTTCATTCTACCCGTCCCTCGAGGAACGAGCGTAGTGCCTACGAGTAAGTCTGGCACCAAAATCTGCGCCCGCTCAGTCTCACCTCGGTCCGGCACAACCTCAGCCTCTGCCATGGGCTTGTCATCCGTAGCGATGCCACAGAGGCATTGTGCAGTCCGCAAGGATCTCGTATGTTATTGGGTAGGGGTCTCCCCCACCTAGAAGGCTGATGCAAATGTATCTTTCTCTTACAGCGAAAATACTACGAAGGTTGGGAACTTAACTATCCGGACCAGAAAAAGTAACTCGGCTTACATAGCACTGTATCCATCTCAATCGAGTAATACAGTACAATTCTGTAAATTTTGCCTAATTAGGAAATGAAGTTTTCAACATCTTCCTCTAAGTCTTCCACCCAATCTTCCGCGCTTTTTTCAACGCCTTCTTCCATGCTCGGAATGGCAGGAAAACAAGGCTTTGATTGAACCAGAATAGCTTCAATGTCCGAATAAAGATCTTCTCTTTCCTGGTTCATTAATTCGGGTGCGGCACTTCCCTCTTTATATAGATTGTTGCCACGCAAATAAAGCACCCATTGGATGTTGTTAGGCAGCCGTTCCACAAGCTTCTGTAGCTTTTCCTGGGGAAATCCCTGCCCAAGCCGCCTTCCAAATTAATCGAAGCTTCGAGCGCGGAACCTTCTTTGTTTTAAAGCATTTAAGCATAACCATGCAGACTCAATAGGGGCTAGATCGGGTGAG